>NW_026844099.1:17622571-17650071 GCF_029531705.1 Pantherophis guttatus
CTTCCTTCCTTCCTTCCTTCCTTTTCCTCCCTCCCTTCCTTCCTTTTTTCCTTCCTTTTTTCCTTCCTTCCTTCCTTCCTTCCTTCCTTCACTCTGCCCACTGCCAGCAGTTCAATCCTGACCGGCTCAAGGTTGACTCAGCCTTCCATCCTTCCGAGGTGGATAAAATGAGGACCCAGATTGTTGGGGGCAAGAGGCTGACTCTGTAAACTGCTTAGAGAGGTTCTGCAAAGCACTGTGAAGCAGTATATAAGTCTAAGGGCTATTGCTATTGCTAAAATATCCCAGGGTTAAGGGGTAGTCCGGATGCTGAGATGGGGCTGAGATCTGTGGATGAGTTGAAAAGGTTATTGCAGTTGGAAGGATAGGTAGCCCTCGACTTAATGACCATAACTGAACCCCCATCATATGACCCGGCTCAATTTAAAAAAAAACCTTTTCCGTGGCGGTTGCTGACGCTGCTATCATTAACCCAACACTCTTGTCATTAAGCAAACTCATTTTTATTTTATTTTTTTGACTATGGGGCGGTTTTTCCTGAAAACTAGAAATAAACCCCACTTTCTGGGGGGGGAGGGGGTGTGGAAATGTCATAAATGTCATTTGAGCAATGGGGATGTGACAAAACTTCGTAACAGTGAGAACAATTAACCAGTGGAACAGCTTGTCTCCCGAAGTTGTGGCTGCTCCATCACTTGAGGTTTTTAAGAAGAAACTAGACAGCCATTTGTCTGAAACGGTATAGGGCCGTGATTATTTATTTATTTATTTATTTATTTATTTATTTATTTATTTATTAAGTTTATATGCTGCCCTCTCTCCGGAAAGGACTCGGGGCGGCTCACAGCAATAAAACAGATAAAATCAATATTAAGTGTTAAAAACCATTAAAACTCCCCTTAAAAACCCCTTCAGTCCAATCCGGCCTGGCCAAATAACCATGTCTTAAGGTCACGGCGGAAAGAGCCACCCGAAGCTCCAGGGGGAGTTGATTCCACAGGGTAGGTGCGCCCACAGAGAAAGCCGGTTCCCTAGGAGTCGCCAGACGACACTGCCTGGCCAACGGCACTTCGAGGAGGCCCTCCCTGTGGGAATGCACCGGGCGATGGGGAGGTGTCGCTGGCCGCAGATGGTCCGCCAGGTACCCCGGGCCTAGGCCATGTAGGGCTTTATAGGTGATAACCAGCACCTTGAATCTCACCCGGAGGGCAACCGGTAGCCAATGCAGGTCGCGCAGGAGGGGTGTTAACATGAGAGTGTTGGGACACTCCCATCACTACCCACGCGGCCGCATTCTGCACCAGCTGAAGCCGCCGAGTGGTCTTCACGGGCAGCCCCATGTAGAGAGCATTGCAGTAGTCGATCCGGGAGTTCACGAGCGCATGAGTGACGGTACGGAGGTCATCACGGTCCAGGTGATGGTGAACCTATGGCACCATATCTGTGGGCACGCGAGTGTTGCCCTAGCTTAGCTCCAGTGTGCATGTGTATGCCAGCCAGCTAATTTTTTGGCCTTTCGGGCCCACCGGAAATCAGGAAACGGGCCGTTTCTGGCCTCCAGGGGTGGTGGGGTGGGGAAGGCTGTTTTGGCCCTCCCCAGGCTCCTATAAAGCCTCTGGAGCCTGGGGAGGGCAAAAAACAGGCCTACCGGGCCCGCCGTGCCATCGCGGGCCTAAAGTGGTGGGAGTGCGGGGGGGGGGGGGGGGGCTGGGCGGGGGGGGGACACATTGAATTATGGGGGGGGGCGCGCGCACACTCAAACCCCCCCCCCCCGCACTCCCCACCGCTTTTGGCACGCAACGGCAAAAAGGTTAGCCATCATTGGTACAGGTCTCCTGCTGCTTGAGCAGGAGGTTGGAGTAGATGACCCCCAAGGTCCCTTCTAGTTCTATATTGATTGAGAGATTGCTTGCTTTCAGAAGTTGTAGGTGCTCCATCACTGGACAGCCACCTGTCTGAAATGGTGTAGCTCAGTGACGGCTAACTTTTTTGTCATCGCTTGCCGAATGTGCACCCATAATGCAATGCACGCGTGCCCCCCCCCCACATTCCCCCGCCTCCCTGCAGCCTCCTGGGACCAAAAATGGGGCTCGGGGGGGCGCACCCCCTCATGCTCCCCATGCGCATGCCTGTGTGACCCCACCACCACCCATGCATGTGCGTGTGACCCCCCATCCTCCGTCCATGCACGTGCATCTCCCGTATGCGCCCCTCCACACACAGAGACCCGAAAATTGGCTGGTTGGCGGGAGGCGCATGCACATGCACGGTGGAGCTGAGTTGGGTCGACAGCTCGCGTGCCCACAAAAAGGGCTCTGCGTGGCACCTGTGGCGCAGGTGCCATAGGTTCGCCATCATGGGTATAAGTCCTGCTGCTTGAGCAGGGGGCTAAACTAGAGCCGAGGTGGCGCAGTGGTTAGGGTGCAGTACTGCAGCTACTTCAGCTGACTGCTAGTTCAGCAAATCAGCGGATCAAATCTCACCGGCTCAAGGTTGACTCAGCCTTCCATCCTTCCGAGGTGGGTAAAATGAGGACCCAGATTGTTGGGGGCAATATGCTGTTTAGTATACTGTCTTTGGTGTAAGCCGCCCAGAGTCCTCGGAGAGTGGGCGGCATAGAAATATGAATAATAAAAATAAATAATAATAATAAAATAGAAAACCTCCAAGCTCCCTTCCGGTTCTATTCTAGGACCCGGGTACCTTCGAGACCGACTTCTGCCACCAGTAGCCTCCCACCGGCCAGTTCGCTCCCACAGAGAGGGTCTCCTCCGGGTGCCATCGGCCAAGTTATGTCGGCTGGCGACACCCAGGGGGAGGGCCTTCTCTGTGGGAGCCCCTGCCCTGTGGAATGAACTGCCCCCGGAAATACGTAAGATCTCCGACCTCCGGGTATTTCGCTGTGCACTCAAGACCCTGTTGTTCCGCCAGGCTGGCCTATCAACATAATAATTTTAAATTGGGTGTTTTAAATTTCTGGGGTTTTAAATTGAGCCGAATTATTTAATAATTTTAAATTATTTTAACTGATGTTGTCTTGTGCTTTTAATAGGCTGTACACCACCCTGAGTCCTTCGGGAGAAGGGCGGTATAGAAATAAAATTATTCTTTTTCTGATTCTGATTCAGACATTGCAATCGATGGGATCTCGGCAGGATTCTGCTGAGCTGCAACTCCCCCCCCCACATTTTACCACCTTTCTGGTCTTATTTTGTTGGAATTTCACAAACCTTCTCCCCTACTTCCCCTACTACTACTGCCAGTGGCTTGCTTGCGCCTTTCAAGAACTAACAGACGGTGAGGAACTGAAGGAACTGACATGCTCAGGGCTCTGCTTAGCGACTTCTGTTGCTTCAGATGCTTCCATCCTCAGGGAAGGGAGGGGACAAGAGGGCCGTTTACACAGGATCCGGAGGTTTCCATTGGCGCTCAATTAGGAGAGCATTTAAGCTCCCTGTAATCTCTTGCCACTCCCTCTTAGCTGCAGATAAAGTCTATTATAAGCCCCTCATCCGCCACAGTAGCAATCACCTTAATTAATTAGTACTTAGAGCTGAAATATGCCAGCGACTGAATGCCGGGTGACAGGTAGAAAACACCAGAGGTGGTATTACGGCAAACATTTCCATGCATGAAAATTCACACTTAATTACGCACTTCTCTTCACATGTCTGGAGTCAGCATGTGAATCTTTAAATTTATATCTATTGGTATTACATTTTTAGGCAAGAGCGCAGGGGTGCTATTCAGCAGGTTCTGGCAGGTTCCGGAGAACCGGTAGTGGCCCCTGGAGTGGGGTGGGAATGGAGATTTTGCAATATCCTTCCCCCAGGAGTAGGGAGGGAATGGGGATTTTGCAGTATCCTTTGGCCAGGAGTGGGAAGGGAATGGAGATTTTGCAGTATTCTTCCCCTGGAGTGGGGAGGGAATGGGGATTTTGCACAGTGGTGGGTTTCAAATTTTTTTACTACTGGTTCTATGGGTGTGGCTTGGTGGGCGTGGCTTGGTGGCATGGCAGGGGAAGGATACTGTAAAATCTCCATTCCCTCCCCACTCCAGGGGAAGATTACTGCAAAATCCCCATTTCCTCCCGATCAGCTGGAACTCGGGAGGCAGAGAATAGATGGGGGTGGGGCCAGTGAGAATTTTTACTACTGATTCTGTAGGTGTGGCTTGGTGGGCGTGGCATGGCTTGGTGGGCGTGGCTTGGTGGCATGGCAGGGGAAGGATACTGCAAAAGCCCCATTTCCTCCCGATCAGCTGGAACTCAGGAGGCAGAGAATCGATAGGGGCAGGACCAGCCAGAGGTGGAATTTACCGGTTCTCCAAACTACTAAAAATTTCACCTACCGGTTCTCCAGAACTGGTCAGAACCTGCTGAAACCCACCTCTGATTTTGCAGTATCCTTCCTTCCCCTGCCACGCCCACCAAGCCACGCCCACAGAACTGGTAATAAAAAAAAATTGAATTCCACCACTGCAAGAAAGGCATCAGGATAGTGGAAAGCTTGCAAGTAATCTGTTTCTGGAGCAACACACAACACACAACAGGAGGTGTTCCAACATGGATATTCTGTGGTAGAATATTAAAGGCTGATTTCTCTGGCCCAGTTTGGTGCTATTTTTTTCCTCCTGTCAGCGAAACTAACTAGAAACAATTGTACAAGTAGTCCTTGACTTACAACAGTTCGTTTAGTGACCATTCAAAGTTAAAATAGGAAGTGAGAGAGAGAGAGAGAAAGAGAAGAAAGAGAAAAAGAGAGGAAGAAAGGGAAGGGAAATAAGAGTAGGAGAGAGGGTTAGAAAGAGAGGAAGAGGGAAGGAGTGGGGGAAAGGAAGGGGAAGAAGAGAAGGGGAAGGAGAGGAGGAAAGAAGAAAGTTGAAAAGAATAGAAGAAGGGAGGGAAGGGTAAGAGGGGAGAAGGAGAGGAATGGTTGTTGTGGAAGAAGGGAGATACGGAATGGTAGAAGAGCAACTCTGAATGTATTTTAAAGTTTTAGGATGAAGAATGAACCAATATGGAAACTAAAAGATAATATATGTGATAAGAATGGTTAAAGAGATTGTACATTTATATATGTTTTATGAGAAATAAAGATAAAAAAACTTTTATATAAAAAAAACAAAAACAAAGTTAAAACGGCGCTGGAAAAAAAGTGACTTGAGGACCATTTTTCACAGCGACAACCTCTGATCGTGGTCACAGGATCAAAATTCAGATGTTTGGCCACTGATTCATACTTACGACCATTGCTGTGTCCCAAAGTCACCTGATCCATCTTTTGCGACCTTTTGACAGGCCAGATTCACTTAACAACCTAACTTGTTACTAACTTATCAACTGCAGTGATTCGCTTAACAACTGTGGCGAGAAAGGTCGTAAAATGGGACGAAACTCACTTAACAACAGAAACATTGGGCTCAATTGTGGCCGGAAGTCGAGGACGACCTGTCCTCGAAAGGTGAATTTTCCAAGATTCCTGATTTACAAAGGGAAATTAGTTACGAATGAAACTGACCATTTGCAAACTGATTTCAGACTGCAGCTGTAGCATGCCTCTCTTAGGGGCAGCTCAACTTCAGTCCTCTCCACCTCCCTTCTCTTTCAACTGGAGCTGAGACACTGTCTCCATGCCTGCTATGAAGTATTTGGAGCAGGGGTGAAATGCTCCCGGTTCAGACCGGATCGCCCGATCCGGTAGCGATGGAGGCGGGTGGTTCGGAGAAAATCCCGAACCATCTGCCCTCCCCCATGCCCAGCTGAGCCGCGCAATCATCAGAGGTTTTTTTAAAAAAATTTAAAAGCATTTTTTCTACAACCTCTTCGGCCGAAAAAATGCTTTTAAAAGTAAAGACTGCGATAGATAGATAGATAGATAGATAGATAGATAGATAGATAGATGATAGATAGATAGATAGATAGATAGATAGATAGATAGATAGATACATAGAGACCACCTTTAAAGCGCTCCATGGCTTAGGGCCGGGGTACTTACGGGACCGCCTTCTGCCACCAATTGCCTTCCACCGGCCGGTTCGCACCCACAGAGAGGGCCTCCTCAGGGTGCCCCCCGGGGGAGAGCCTTCTCTGTGGTGGCACCTACCCTCTGGAACGATCTACCCCCAGAGATACGAGTGATCCCAGATCTCCGGACTTTTCGTCGGGCTCTTAAAACTTACTTTTTTCAGTTAGCCGGGCTGGCCTGATTCTATGTTGGTTTTAAAGTTTGATACTGATTTTTAATTGAAGTGTTTTAAATTATGGGCCAAATTTCATTTAATTATTTTTAAAATTATTTTAACTTTTGTGTACAAATGTTTTTATTTTGGCTGTTCACCGCCCTGAGTCTGAAAGGAGATTTTTATCTAATAAAAGATAAAGATAAAGATAGATAGATAGATAGATGATAGATGATAGATAGATAGATAGATAGATAGATAGATAGATAGATAGATAGATAGATAGATAGATCGAACGAACCTGAAGTCCAGACAAGGAATAACGGATGGAAACTGACCAAGGAGAGATTCAACCTGGAAATAAGGAGGAATTTTCTGACAGTGAGAACAATCAACCAGTGGAACAGAAGTTGCCTTTGGAAGTTGTGGGAGCTTCAGCCATGGAAGCTTTCAAGAAGAGACTGGACCACGCTTTGGGTGGGGCAGGGTCTTCTACTTGGGTGGGGGGTTGGACTAGATGACCTCCAAGGTCCCTTCCAACTCTGGTATTCTAAATTCAATGGAACAGAAGTTGCCTTCGGAAGTTGTGGGAGCTTCATCCCTGGAGTCTTTCAAGAAGAGACTTAGATTGCCATCTGTCAGGAATGGTGTAGGGTCTCCTGCTTGGACTAGATGACCTCCAAGGTCCCTTCCAACTCTGTTAATCTGCATCCCCCTCCCCCACCTGCACCCTGGGCTTCTTCCCCAGTTTATTTTCAGTGTCTCTAGGATCTTTCCGTGCAAGAAATGGAGAGGAATTGTGACTTGGAGATTTTAAAGAGCCCCTTCACGCTGATCGTTGGCTTCATTTTTGCATTTGTTTCAGCTGGAATGCGCCCAACATTCCTCTCGGGCTTCCTGTGAAGTATCTCTGAAGTAGACTGGTGGGAATCTAGCCCACTTTTCATCCAGTTGGGTCCCTTGAAGGCTGACTTTTGGGAGCAGCGACCCCGATTCCAACTTTGCTTTCCACTTCTTGAGCTGTTGACGTCTCTGGCTTGGTAGTTGCTTATTTTCCACTTTCCCCGCTGTCTTAGAATGAGTTTCCCGGGGCCTCGGTTCCTTGTTATTCATCAAGCTCTTTCCTAGCTTCACCCCTGGATAGCAAGGCTTAGGAAGCAGGTGTCCAATTACCCTTTGAATGGGCCATTTCTAACTGGGCTGAAGCTTTCCGAGTTAAGCGGTAGCCCGGAGGAGGCCTTTCCAAGCTGGATGCTTCTCTTCGGTCCCCGGCAATCAAATTGCCGCTTTTGCTACTCTTGATAACCATTCCTGCCGACATCTCTTGCACTCTGTTATCCACGGGCGTTTGGAGTGCAGCATTTTTTATTTTGTTTTTTTGTCATCCCCGTTCCTATAAAAGACCATTCTGGGTCTTTTAGCTCTGCGGGTTCCTTTTGTCGTTTTTTTTTTTCCTCCCCTGTGTGATTCGCGCATTAGAACAAGAATAAGGGTAATTTTGCAACCTCTCGCTCACAGGAAGAGAAAGGAAATCAAGACGAGGAAGAGGTGTGTTGCTGTAATGGATGAGCTGAAAAAGGCTTTGCTCTCTTCCATAGGGAAGCAGCGGGGATGGAGAGCAGAGGGAGGAGGAGGAAGAGGGGAGCCCCCCCCCCAAACTATTCTCCACCTCCAGTTCTCCAAGTTCAAAAACTTTCTTCAATATGGAATCTCTCCCCAGCTCTGTATCTGGCACAAAAATTACCCTTCTGGGGGAAAAAAAAGAACACAAATTCCAATGTAAGCAAGTTTAAAATCATAATCTTGTATTTGTGTAGGATAAAGAGACACTGAGTACAGTACAACTTATTTCTGAATTAACATGCATGCAAGGGTGTTTTATGTTGATGACAATGTTATCCATTCAGTCGTGTCAAGCGCAGCGATTGTCAGACCCGCCTCAGTCTGGTCTCTTAGGAAAGAAAGACCCTTGACTCCATTTGGTTGAAGTGATGCGTTCTTTTACTAAAAGATGTTGGGTGCAGCAGAGTCAGGCTAGAATTAAATTTCCCATGCGCCAAAGATACAGAAAATTTCCCCACATCCCACCCCTTCCCCCCCCCCCCATGCCCAGTTTGTCTTCAGCCAATGAAGATTCACCTAGGTGTTTTGAGAACGCTGAGACGTTTGAGATAATCCACATTCTTTCTCAGGGTGCACGGCCTTGGGTGCTGGCACAAACTCCTTCCGAGCACCCCTGCTCTTTGTCAAGCTGTCATTCCCCTCCCTCCTGCCAATTTCCCATCATGTCCACATGCATGTTGATTGCCCATTTGTCCCCCTCCCTCCTAGCCTTTGATTGCAGGATGTCAGCGAGGTGCCACACCAAAGATGGCAGACCTGACAACGATTCTATGGGCCAGGTCTCTCTATGTCTTCCAATCTTACATTATTCCTTTGAGTTGTCCTATGGGAAATTCACTTCAAACCCTCTCTACCCTTATGTCCCCATCACTAGGACCTGTTTTGACGTGGTGTGTTTTTGCTTGTTTGTTCTTGAATTGACTAAACGTTGCAACCATTTCCATTATAATGAGATTCACCGCCTTAGTGATTTACCGCATAATCTAGCCATTCCTTTGATAATGTATCATTAACTTGTTTATATCACAGCAATGATGGCTAGACGATGTTGTGAATTATTAGACGGACGGACTTAAATGTCCCACAGCACACAGTGCTTCCCTTTCATCTTCTCTATACTTGGAAGGCTTCATTTGAAGTGCCCAAGAGCTTTCATTGAATATATTTCAGTGGGCAAGGCATGCTAGTGGAATTTTGCGTACATTGGCCTTCACCCAACAGCAAAGTCCAGGTTTATTTCAGCACAGTTCATAGAAGGTTTTGGCTGTGTGTGTTTTTAAAACATCCTTGTTCATAACTAGCATTAGATTAGTTTGAGGTGGACATGGACAACTGAACAGGATGCATTCAGGGAGTCGAATACAATAACCCAGCTTCGTTCTGCCATATCACATCAAGGACCCATCCATGGTCACATCCTTATTTATTTATTTATTATATTTCTATACCGCCTTTCTCCCGTAGGATTCAAGATGGTGTACAGCCAAGAAAAATATAGATACACAAACATCATAAAATTGCTAATTAAAATTATAACATAGTTTGGCCCAATTAAATAGAACCTAAAATTAGATAACATTTTAAAAAATCATTCACATGTTCATATGTTTAGCCCCTCCTGTTGGACCATCAGGGTCTTGAGGGCACGGCGGAAAGCACGGAGATCAGGGATATTCCGTACCTCCGGGGGCAGTTCATTCCAAAGGGTTGGAGCCCCCACAGAGAAGGCCCTCCCCCTGGGAGTCGCCAGTCGGCATAATTTGACTGACGGTACCCTGAGTAGTCCCTCCCTGTGAGAACAAACTGGTCGGTGGGAGGCTATTGGTGGCAAAAGACGGTCTCGTAAGTACCCAGGTCCTAAGCCATGGAGCACTTTAAAGGTGATGACTAACACCTTGAATTCTTCCCACCCGCCCCCCAAAGATGTGTAGCTTTTTGCAAATTTCTCCCAAAATGTTGAAATAGACTTTTTAGACAGCTCACGTGCCCGCAGATATGGCTCCGCGTGCCACCTGTGGCACGCGTGCCATAGGTTCCCCATCATAGGTATAGGGTCTCCTGTTTGAGCATGGAGTTAGCCTAGAAGAACATTATGGTCCCTTCCATTTCTGTTATTCCGGGTTCTGTTTTCAGGCTGAATCAAAGCAGTTATAATAGAAGCGTTTCTGAATCTGAGGGCGCTCAGTGAAAAATTATCCCCTATGAGTCTACCAAGGAAGCTTTCTCATGCAAATTCCAACGAATGCCACACTTCTCTTGGTAATGAGTGGAGTTCATTGTTTGCTGCAGGTTGTAAAGAGCTCAAAGTTACCCCCCCCCCCAATAAAAAATTCATTTGCACTCATTCCTTGTGTAAGGCAATGATGGAGGAAGCAAATGCAATTTTACACACTTCCCATCTCATACACAAAAGCTTCTCCGTAATGTACAGTGAAGTCCTTGGAATGGGTTCTGTTAAACGTTTGAAGTCCAAATAGCCCAGTTTAATGTGCCTGATTGGGAATGGATGGGTCCCCCCCACCGTCCTCCCCGTCTAAGGTAATGAGCCACAGTGGCACAGGGTTAGAGTGCAGTACTGCAGGCTACTTTTGCTGACTGCCGGCTGCCTGCAGTTTGGCAGTTCGAATCTCACCAGGCTCAAGGTTGACTCAGCCTTCCATCCTTCTGAGGTAGGTAAAATGAGGACCCAGATTGTTGGGGGCAATATAGGCTGACACACTGTAAACTACTTAGAGAGGGCTGTAAAAGCACCGTAAAGTGGTATATAAGTCTTAAGTGCTATTGCTATTTATTCATCCTACTTGGGTGGCCCCAATCAATGCCTTGGCCCTGTGGCCTGCAGCTGCCTTTGAATGCACTTGGTAGTACAGTGGTCTAAAGCACCCTGTTATTAAGACCAGCTGCCTGCAATTACTGCAGGTTCGAATCTCACCAGGCTCAAGGTTGACTCAGCCTTCCATCCTTTCTAAGGTAGGTAAATTGAGGACCCAGTTGTGGGGGCAATAAGCTGACTTTGTATAAATATACAAAAGGATGAAGGCTATTGCTTAACGCATTGTAAGCCGCCCTGAGTCTCCGGAGAAGGGCGGCATATAAATCAAATTAAAAAATAAATAAATAAAAAATGCACATCTCCACCCACCAATATCCTTTTTCCTTCCCCAAGCTGTGATTGCCTAACAATTTGACGTCTGGATATCAGATACAGATACACATTAACAGAGTTGGAGGGGACCTTGTAGGTCATCTAGTCCAACCCCCTGCCCAAGCAGGAGACCCTGCACCATTTCTGACAGATGGCAGTCCAGTCACTTGGGGATTTTTTATCCAGGTGAGCTTAAGATAAAGGTAAAGGTTTCCCTCGCACATATGTGCTAGTCATTCCCGACTCTAGGGGGCGGTGCTCATCTCCGTTTCAAAGCCGAAGAACCAGCGCTGTCCGAAGACGTCTCCGTGGTCATGTGGCCGGCATGACTAAATGCCAAAGGCGCATGGAGCACTCTTACCTTCCCACCAAAGGTAGTCCCTATTTTTCTACTTGCATTTTTTACCTGCTTTTGAACTGCTAGGTTGGCAGAAGCTGGGACAAGTAATGGGAGCTCACCCTGTTACGCGGTGCTAGGGATTCGAGCCGCTGAACTGCCGACCTTTTGATCGACAAGCTCAGCGTCTTAGCCCCTGAGCCACCACGTCCCAGGTGACCTTAACGACTTGTTAAAAGAATGCAAAGGACCAGTTGTCTGCAAGGGGTATAGATCCTTCCATTCCCCACCATCCAGTCTGAGCTGAAGAAGCTTCTTGGATGAGAAGTGAAACGTCTTCAAAACAAAAAACAAAAAACAGAAAGTCCCATTGCCTCTTGACAAAAGCACCTTTGGGACAACCGTGACCTTGGATGATTGAGAATCTCCGTAGACTTTTAAAGACAACCAAGCCTTGTCAGCCAGCTCTGCCTCTGAACAAGCCACAATTTGTGCTGCTTACCCCGCTTGGGAGGGCTGAGCTTGCCAACTTGCTGTGCCAATCCTTGGGGCACCCCAGAAAAGCCAGCAAGCAGGGGAACTAAGTTGAGCCCCCCCCCTCCCCCCCCCCCCTCAGAGCCAGACAGAGACCCTTCTTCATTGCTCTGACACTGCACAAGCAGGGGTGGGGTGCTGGGGGTTCGCACGGGTTCGGGAGAACCTCTAGCTAAGATTCTGTGCAGTTCGGAGAACTCCCAAATCCCACTCCTGGCTGGCCCCGCCCACCACACCTGCCCTTCCCAGGAGTCCCTGCCCGTTTTGGATGTAGGTAAGTGCAGGATATGCATGGAGACTTGGGGAGGGTGAAAAATGGGCCTACCGGACGTTCGGGAAGGCCGGAAATGGGCCTGTCCAGAGGACCTCCGGAGCCTGGGGAGGCCGTTTTTGCCCTGCCGGAGGTTCAAAGAAAACCTCCAGAGTCCGGGGAGGGCAAAACCCCCCTGCCATGGTGTAGGAGGCCAACTAGGCCACACCCACCATGGCCACGCCCACCCAGCAACTGGGAAGAGGACCCTTTGCTAAAATTTTTGAAGCCCACTCCCGTCCAGAAGAACAAGTAGAAGAGCCTTGGTGGCACAGCAGACTAAAGCACTGTTAAGTAACACCAGCTGCCTGCAATTACTGCAAGTTCAAATCTCACCAGGCTCAAGGTTGACTCAGCCTTCCATCCTTCCGAGGTAGGTAAAATGAGGACCCGGATTGTGGGGGCAATAAGCTGACTTTGTATAAAAAAGAACACCGCTTAGGGGGGGCCGAAAGCCCTACTAAGCAGGTATATACAAAAGTATGAAGGCTATTGCTTAACACATTGTAAGCCACCCTGAGTCTCCGGAGAAGGGCGGCATATAAATCGAACCAATAAATAAATAAATAAATAAATAAGAAGGGCTTTTAACCTCCTGCAAAATCTCATTTTCTAAGTTGGAAGAGGCCACTTGCCACACTGATGCAGCACAACTGAGGCTCTTTGTTGTGCAGTTTGGAGGCTGTTGTGCCTGCCTGGCATTTCTGCCTGAAAAGAGGTGCAGGGGGAACGCTTCAAAATGTTTATTGCAATATAACCCTCAAAGAGATCCAGCTGAAACTTGGCAGGGTTAACGTCCTCTGGAGAGTCTACTCTCTCTGCAGTTTTCATCCAGTTCTGGCAAAATGTCATTGCAGGCGTTTTGATGCCTTCCCCATGATAGCAATGGACACAATTTGGTGTGGGTTTTTTTCTCCCCCCACCCCCGAATCAAATCTTGCATCTCAAATAAGCTGAAATCGAATCCTTTTGCCCTTGAAACTCCGATCGAATGATATCCTCTTGGAATCTTCAATCTGCAAGTCAAATCAAATCAGGACAGGTCCCCACAGCCTCCTGTATGGCGCCTTCACAACCACAAGCAAAAGCTTTTGCTATTTTTCCTACCTCATGCCACCGGAGAGGCAAATAATTCTTTAAGCAGGAAGGCGGACAAAGGCTCTCAGGAGCTGTCCTTTACCAGGCAGCCCCGCCCAGCCTTTTTCTAACTACCATACTTATTTATTTATTAGATTTTTATCCCACCTTTTACTACAAGTAAATCAAGGCAGCAAATATACCTAATACTTCTTAATCCTCCTGTTTCCCCACAACAACCCTGTAGGGTGGGGTGGGCTAAGAGAGGGGGAATGGCTCAAAGTCACCCAACTGGCTTTGGTGCCTAAGGCAGGGCTATAAGTCAACATCTCCTGGTGATTGGTCCAAAGTCACCCAACCGACTTTCAAGCCTATTTTGATGCCTTCCCCATGATAGCAATGGACACAATTTGGTGTGGTTTTTTTTCTCCCCCCACCCCCAAATCAAATCTTGCATCTCAAATAAGCTGAAATCGAATCCTTTTGCCCTTGAAACTCCGATCGAATGATATCCTCTTGGAATCTCAATCTGCAAGTCAAATCAAATCAGGACAGGTCCCCACAGCCTCCTGTGTGGCGCCTTCACAACCACAAGCAAAAGCTTTTGCTATTTTTCCTACCTCATGCCACCGGAGAGGCAAATAATTCTTTAAGCAGGAAGGCGGACAAAGGCTCTCAGGAGCTGTCCTTTACCAGGCAGCCCCGCCCAGCCTTTTTCTAACTACCGTACTTATTTATTTATTAGATTTTTATCCCACCTTTTACTACAAGTAAATCAAGGCAGCAAATATACCTAATACTTCTTAATCCTCCTGTTTCCCCACAACAACCCTGTAGGGTGGAGTGGGCTAAGAGAGGGGGAATGGCTCAAAGTCACCCAACTGGCTTTGGTGCATAAGGCAGGGCTATAAGTCAACATCTCCTGGTGATTGGTCCAAAGTCACCCAACCGACTTTCAAGCCTAAGGCAGGACTAGAACTCACCGTCTCTTGGTGATTGGTCCAAAGTCACCCAACTGACTTTCATGCCTAAGGCGGGACTAGACTCACTATCTCCTGATGATTGGTCCAAAGTCACCCAACCGACTTTCAAGCCTAAGGCAGGACTAGAACTCACCGTCTCTTGGTGATTGGTCCAAAGTCACCCAACTGACTTTCATGCCTAAGGTGGGACTAGACTCACTATCTCCTGATGATTGGTCCAAAGTCACCCAACCGACTTTCAAGCCTAAGGCAGGACTAGAACTCACCGTCTCTTGGTGATTGGTCCAAAGTCACCCAACTGACTTTCATGCCTAAGGCGGGACTAGACTCACTATCTCCTGATGATTGGTCCAAAGTCACCCAACCGACTTTCAAGCCTAAGGCAGGACTAGAACTCACCGTCTCTTGGTGATTGGTCCAAAGTCACCCAACTGACTTTCATGCCTAAGGCGGGACTAGACTCACTATCTCCTGATGATTGGTCCAAAGTCACCCAACCGACTTTCAAGCCTAAGGCAGGACTAGAACTCACCGTCTCTTGGTGATTGTTCCAAAGTCACCCAGCTGACTTTCATGCCTAAGGTGGGACTAGACTCACCATCTCCTGATGATTGGTCCAAAGTCACCCAACCGACTTTCATGCCTAAGGCGCGGACTAGACTCACCATCTCCTGATGATTGGTCCAAAGTCACCCAACTGACTTTCATGCCTAAGGCGGGACTAGACTCACTATCTCCTGATGATTGGTCCAAAGTCACCCAACCGACTTTCAAGCCTAAGGCAGGACTAGAACTCACTGTCTCTTGGTGATTGGTCCAAAGTCACCCAACTGACTTTCATGCCTAAGGTGGGACTAGACTCACTATCTCCTGATGATTGGTCCAAAGTCACCCAACCGACTTTCAAGCCTAAGGCAGGACTAGAACTCACCGTCTCTTGGTGATTGGTCCAAAGTCACCCAACTGACTTTCATGCCTAAGGCGGGACTAGACTCACTATCTCCTGGTGATTGGTCCAAAGTCACCCAACCGACTTTCAAGCCTAAGGCAGGACTAGAACTCACCGTCTCTTGGTGATTGTTCCAAAGTCACCCAGCTGACCTTTCATGCCTAAGGTGGGACTAGACTCACCATCTCCTGATGATTGGCCGAAAGTCACCCAACCGGTTTTCATGCCTAAGGCGGAACTAGAACTCACCATCTCTTGGTGATTGGCCCTAAATCACCCAGCCACTTTTCGTCCCTAAGGAAGGACTAGAACTCCCAGTCACCTGGTTTCTAGCCTGGAGCTTTACGCACCACTTCATTCTGTACCAAACTCCGACTTTTTGCAAATGTGCTCAGCATTTTGGAAAGGAGCAAGAACCGATTGCATAATCTGAGCCATTTTCTCACTCTCTCAGCCGGAGCTGCAGCTGGCCAGCTTGATTCCAGCGGAGCTTAAAAGTTCCAGAGTCCTAAAATATTTATCAGTGCGAAGCTGTAGTTAGCACTTAAGCTGAAGGCAATACAGTCGAACTCTCTGCCTTGAAATGGAAGTTAGTGAGGCTGAAAAGTCATTACGCTGTAAATATGAAGTATATATTAAATGCCAGGGAGAAACCTTGAATGTCCAGCTGTCGGCTCGCTTGCTTCCTGCAAAGCCAAGTTTCTGTGCAAAGGAGGGCCCGGTTTTGGTTGCTCTGCCACCTGGTGTGTGTGTGTGTGTGTGTGTGTGTATAGGAGCTCTTGGATAGCAGCCAAGGGTGAGCCGAAAGGGAAAAAGATTTGGAGGCGAGTGAGGCTTCGGGGACTCCGTTTGTCAGGCCACTGGCAAACAACCCATGAATGAAGAGGAACGGAAAGAGGCTGGGGAAATCATTTGGCAAGAGTTGCAGTTGTGAAATAGATGGGATGAATTTGTGAAGGATGATGTTGTCTTTCCGATGGATGATTGATTCACTGATGCCTCCGCGGTGGAGGAAGTGGGGTCCTTGCGTGGGTGTCACAGAAATAGACCCAATTTTTTTCTTCCCTGTTCTAATATGGGGTGGAAGAGCAGGTCAGTCGCTTCCTTATTGTCCAGAGTTTAAGCCAGAAGCAGCTCCATCGGAAAAAAAAAATCGTCTGTTAAGTTCTGAAAGAAGGCATCATTTTTTAAAAAAATATTCCAACCCTTATCCTCAAGTTGCTTTAGATTTTCGTTCTAGTTTCTTTGGGATAAATTTCTGAGTGCATTTTACAGTTGGAGGCGATAGAGGTTGCTTCTGCTGATTCTTTGGGCTCCCCCCCCTTCCATTATCCATCTTTCCATCTTTCAACTGCCTCCCTGGCTGTCTGAACCAGTATTTCTCAACTTGGGCAACATGAAAACGTTTTCCGTTTTTCTCGCCATGTAGAGGTATACATCTGAACTAGACTGTGTTGTTTCTCTGTGTCATATAATATATGTGGGTATATGCATAACTCTGTATATGTATGTATGTATATATGTATGTATGTATTTTTTGTATGTATATAGTTAATTATATTTATGTAGTGTGTATTGGAGGTGGTGACCCTTTGAGAGCTGAATGCAACACAATTTCATTGCATACAGAATGCCAATTAATGTACATTAAAGTGACAATAAAGTTATTATTCCATTCCATTCCATTCCATTCCAATGTAATTCTGAATTCTATTCTATTCTATTCTATTCTATTCTATTCTATTCTATTCTATCTATTCTATTCTATTCTATTCTATTCTAATTTCATATTCTATTCCATTCCATTCAATGTAATTCTGAATTCAATTCTCTTCTCCTTCTCCTTCCTCTACTCTACTCTACTCTACCTCTACTCTACTCTACTCTACTCTACTCTACTCTACTCTACTCTACTATATTTTATTCTATTCTTCTGACAAGCGAAGTCCACCGGGGAAACTGGATTCATTTAACAGCCATGTTACTAATTTAACAGCAACAGTGATACACTTAAAAATGTGGCAGGAAAAGTTGTAAAATGAGACACAAAACTCTCTTGACACGTTTCTCACTTAGCAACATAAATTTTGGGGTCAGTTGTGGTTGTAAGCGGAGAATTATCAGCACTTATTACTAGAGATGCTAAGTGCAGCATGAGCCAGGCAAGCTCTGGAGGCAAACTGTGTGAAAACCACCTATTGAAAGCAATCTCCAATGTCCCAAACCCTTCCCCACCCCCCACCCCCCGGGAGAATAGTCCAGTCGTGCCTTGTTCTGATGTTTTGGGAACCCTCAGGCGCTGCGGGAAATTCCTTCAAGGCTGGCATCCTTGAAGGCAGGAAGATGGCTTGGATTTGGTGCCTTTGCTTTGTGTCAGGATCCATACTCCCCAAATTCCCACAACATTCCTTCACACCAGTGGTGAAATCTAAAATTTGTTACTACCGGTTCTGTGGGCGTGGCTTGGGGGAGGTAATGTGACTGGGTGGGATCCCAGCTGAGTTGCCTGATCGGCAGAGGCTTTTTTTCTTTTAAATGCCTCTGACGATCCAAGCCTCTGCCGATCAGGCAACTCAGCTTGGATTGTCAGAGGCATTTAAAAGAAAAAACAACTCAGCTGGGATCATCAGAGGCATTTAAAAGCATTTTTTCACAACCTCTGAAGAGGTTGTAGAAAAAATGCTTTTAAAAGCTTTTGAGGATCCCAGGTGAGCCGCGCGATCATCAGAGGCTTTTTTTTTTTTTTTACTTTTGAAAGCATTTTTTCGGCCAAAGAGGTTGTAGAAAAAATACTTTTAAAAGTTAAAAAAAAGCCTCTGATGATTGTGCGGCTCAGCTGGGTATGGGGGGGGGCAGGGATTTTTGCTTCCGGTTCTCCGAACCACCCGCCTCCATCGCTACCGGATCAGGCGATCCAGTCCGAACCGGGAGCATTTCACCCCTGCTTCACCCCTCCAGCACTCTTCTCCTCCCCCAAATGCCCTCTCTCTCCCACGGTTATGACAGTTGCTAGCAAGCTTCAAAGATTGGCAGATGACACTATCAATGAAGAGACAGGTTGTCTCAAACGTACACCCATTGAGAAAATATATCCTCTCGCTGGCATTGCCCCATCTAAGATCAGGAGAGAAGTAGCAGCAGAGGCCAAGAGAACTAGGCAAGAGAAATGACCCTCAGCATCCTCTGAATGGATAGGTGCCCCAAGGGCATCGACTGAGATGTAGTCGATGCCCTTGGCATCGGAACAGCTTTATGGCAAGAAGAAACATTCTTGAAGGTACACAAGAACAAAATCGAATTAAAAGGTGGAGGAAGGAGACCATCGAGCAAGGAATAACATTAAAGGAGGATATGGCTGAAGGATCTGACCTCCCTTATAGTACTTGGAGGACCCTGAATAGGTTGAGAGTTGGAGTAAAACCAAGATGCACTCTTAGCAGATAACAACACGCTATGTGAATATGGAGGGAAGCAGAGTCCGGCTCATCTGCTGTAATAGCAGCATGTACAGATAGATACAGATTAACAGAGTTAGAAGGGACCTTGTAGGTCATCTAGTCCAACCCTCTGCCCAAGCAGGAGACCCTACACCATTTCAATCCAGTCTCTTCTTGAAAGCTTCCAGGGATGAAGCTCCCACAACTTCCGAAGGCAACTTCAGTTCCATGGGTTGATTGTTCTCACTGTCAGGAAATTCCTCCTTATTTCCAGGTTGAATCTCTCCTTGATCAGATTCCATCCATTATTCCTTGTCTGGCCTTCAGCGGATTTGGAAAGCAGGTTGACCCCTTCTCTGTGGCAGCCCCTCAACTATTGGAAGATTGCTATCATGTCTCCCCTGGTCCTTCTCTTCACTAGACTTGCCAGGCCCAGTTCCTGCAACCGTTCATCATATGTTTGAGCCTCCAGTCCCCTCATCATCCTGGTTGCTCTTCTCTGGACTCTTTCTAGAGTCTCAACCTCTTTTTTATAGTGTGGTGACCAAAACTGGATGCAGTATGCTAGGTGTGGTCTTACTAAGACTACTTATTTACTTACTAAGTTAATGACTTATTTTTGGCCAATGACAAAGCCAAGAAGGTGGCTTCATTCTTGCAGTTTAAGGTTTGATCTAGACACGGAGGAAGAAACATAAAGCAGTACTGTCACTTTTCACGATCTTGAAACCATTCCTCTGTGAATGCAACCTAGGTGTCAGGTTTCGATATCGTCTTCAAATAAAATAAATTGCATTTCCAAACATATTGTCTTTGAAGAAATCTTTCATTTTATTAAGCATGACAACCTGTCCTCGATTGTGGCGTAGCCAACACTGACTTCCTGACCCCAAACCTTCCCTTTCCGTTCCCCAATTCTCTGCGTCTCATTGGCCCTCTTCCAAATCACTCTCCCGATATCTAGTACTTCAGCTCCCAGGAATGTCCCCCCTCCCATCTCATCTCCTAGGGGACATTATCTTCAAGGAAAATAAGTAGGTGAAATGTCAAGCGTCCTCTTGCCAGCTGCCCCCTCTTCTCCTTCTTATGTCAGCACTAGAGTAAATGCAGGTTGACGTGCTGACACTAGGACTGTGTTTGGGTTTTTGGCAGCTG
The DNA here is from genome assembly GCF_029531705.1 of Pantherophis guttatus. Next base: position 17,642,302 of record NW_026844099.1, read on the forward strand.
CAGCACACTTTTAGCTCATAGTTATGTGCAGGGCTGGGCTGCTGTGGGTTCGCAGGGGTTCAGGAGAACCTCTAGTCAAGATTCTGTGCAGTTCGGAGAACCCCCAAATCTCACTTCCTGGCTGGCCCACCCCACCCCTCCCCTCCCTCCCAGGAGTCCACACATCCATTTTGGATACAGGTAAGTGCAGTGCCCCCGTGGATGCTCGGGGAGGGAGAAAATCAGGACTACCGGAAGTTTGGGAATGCTGGAAATGGGCCTCCGGAGCCTGGGGAGGCCGTTTTCGCCCTCCCGGAGGTTCAAGGAAAATCTCCAGAGCCCGGGGAGGGCAAAAACACCCCCCCTCCACCATGGTGCAGGATGCCAACTAGGCCACGCCTACCATAGCCACATCCCACCCAGCAACCCGGCAGAGAACCCCTTGCTAAAATTTTTGAAGCCCACCCCTGGTTATGTGGTGGTCTACTAGGACTCCTAGATCCCTCCCAGTTACTGGTATTGAGAAGATTAAGCTGCATGACGATGATAGTAATGACAGTGGTGATATGTCAAGATGCAAGAAGAATAACCCTGACTTGATCTCAAGGTGAATTTATTTATTTATTGGTTTGATTTATTGGTTTGATTTATATGCCGCCCTTTCTCCGAAGACTCAGTGCGGCTTACAATCCGTTAAGCAATAGCCTTTATATTTTTTGTATATACCTGCTTAGTAGGGCTTTCGGGCCCCCCTAAATGGTGTTCTTTTATATACAAAGTCAGTTTATTGCCCCCACAATCTGGGTCCTCATTTTACCTACCTCGGAAGGATGGAAGGCTGAGTCAACCTTGAGCCTGGTGAGATTTGAACTTGCAGTAATTGCAGGCAGCTGGCAGGTAAGTGCTACTTAACAGCACTTTAGTCCGCTGCACCACCAAGGCTCAATTTAGGAGGAGCCTCTTCTCAATGCACGGGCGCACAGAGCTGCCAAAAGGCAGGAGTGGCTCCTCAGAAGGAGGTCTCCTCAAGAGTAAGGCTTGGGGCTAATTGGCCACTCCCTTAGCCTATTTAAGGAGGAACGCCGCTTGCAGCAAACTGTAGGGAACAACTTTAGTTCAATCTCCTTTGCGTCTGGATTCTCTGCAAAATTGCTTCTGGGCTTGCTGTCAACTCTAGTAAGACTGATTACCTTATCTTAGAATTCTTGTAGGCTGTTAAGGAAGTTTATTAATAGCCTTTGGTTGAAAAAGACTGAGTTGTTTGAGTAAAATAAGCTTTGTATAGATTTTGTGTGTGCTGCGTTCTTTGGGGTCCATAGCTGGGGCAGAACCTAGCCTTAGGGCAGGGGTGAAATCCGACCGGTTCAGACTGGTTCGGGTGAACTGCTAAGGATTATGGGCATCAGTTCACTGAACTGGTAGTAATTACCCCTCCTTGACCCCACCCATGCCTGGCTGGTCACCTCTTCCGCTCACCTCTTCCGGCCGCTCGATATTCCACAGAATTCAATGTTAAATGCAGCAGAGAGAATGCTAACTTTTCTCCCTCCATTCAGAACGGAGCTGCTGCAGCCTGTCCCTTTAAGGTAGTCCCCAGGAGGGAGGGGGTCAGGGGGAGCAGCTGGAATGGAGCCATTTTCGTGAAAGGCAGGAAAATGGGGAAGGGGATTTTCCTGCCTGTCATCCATTCCTCAAGCTGAGCATAGACTGAGGGAAGGATGATAGGCAGGAATATTTCCTTCCCCATTTTCCTGCCATTCGCAACAAGGAGTGGCTGGGAGGGGAGGGGCCGGTGAGGAGCCCCTCGATTTGAGTGATGTCGAGTTGGCCCTGCCCACCCAGTCACATGACCTCCCCCCCAACAAGCCACACCCACAGAACAGGTAGGGGAATTTTTTTAATTTCATCACTGGCTCAGGGGTTGGGGACCCCTGCATTAGAACATGTGTTGCATTGAGGGTGAAGGTTCATTCTCTGAGCTTCTAGGTAACATCTTCAGCTTGACACACCCGCACCCGAAGCCCTTATGAACAGAAGAGCACCGACACCCCCTAAACTCCGCTGAAGACATTACCTAGTTGTTCTGACCCAGCTGCCCAAACACAACAAACCCTCTGAAGTGAACTCAAAGATTCATTTAATTAGGAGTGCTGGCAGCCCCGGCAAAAAGTTTCTCTCTCAATGCAGGCTAACAAGTCCGTCCATCCAGAAGATGAATAGTTGTCTGTCACATCTATTCATCTCCACCCCCTGCCTTTTATCCCCAGAGCTAGAGTGGGGCTTCGCTAGCAGCGGTGGCTCTTCCTTCCCAAGGACCGGCCCATAGATTTCCACTGCTCTCCTCTCCTCTGCCTTCTGCGCATCAGGCACTGGACCCAGCTGTTCCTCCTCTTCCTCATCAGCCACTTCCAGACCTGGGGGTTGTTGACTCTCCATTTGAGGGCTGACGGATGGCCCGGGCTCCACCTCCCTCCCTCTCTCTCTCTCTCTCCCTCTCCCTCTCCCTCTCCCTCTCCCTCTCCCTCCCCCTCTCTCCCTCCCCCCTCTCTCTTTCTCTCTCTCTCTCTCTCCCTCTCCCTCCCCCCTCCCTCCCCCTCTCTCTTTCTCTCTCTCTCTCCCTCTCCCTCTCCCTCTCCCTCTCCCTCCCCCTCTCTCCCTCCCTCCCCCCTCTCTCTTTCTCTCTCTCTCTCCCTCTCCCCCTCCCCCCTCCCTCCCCCCTCTCTCTTTCTCCCTCCCCCTCCCCTCCCCCTCTCTCTTTCTCCCTCCCCCTCCCTCCCCTCCCCCTCCCTCCCCCTCTCTCTTTCTCTCTCTCTCTCTCTCTCTCCCTCTCCCTCCCTCCCTCCCCCTCTCTCTCTCCCTCTCCCTCTCTCCCTCCCTCTCCCTCTCCCCCTCCCTCTCTCCCTCCCTCCCTCCCCCCCTCTCTCTCTCTTTCTCTGCTGGGGGGGCCAGTGGCTGACAGGTCACAACACTAGTCTGATAATGAAACATTCGGAAACGAACCCACAAGCTCAGAGAATGAGCTTCCACCCTCATGCTAGACCTGAGCGGCAAATATTTGCCATTATTGCAAATGTTTTGCATTCTGTCTGGCTGTGCACTAGCATTAGAATCTATGAGAGCATCAAGCATTGTTTGCCTTTTGTACACAAGCGATGGCCAAAAGAATTATTATAGGAACCAGAAGGATAAATCTGCATCCAATTTATAGAAACTGGATTGTTCTTCTGTGTTTGTTAAAACCAGCCTGATGTGTTCAGTCTTTTTTTTTTTTTTTTTTGGAAAGACACAAAGAAAAATACTTTAAAGCAATATTTTTTAAAGCTGTTGTTTATATAAAATTCCCCTGCCCGTTCCTTTTGTTCCTTTTTTGTTCCAGTTTTTGATGTGGCGTCCCAATCTCAGAACCGTTGTGCGTGCTTTTTCCTTTTTACTGTTATTTACCTGGAGATGTTAAAGTAAATGATAAAGGGTCCTAGGTTTGCTAAGATGTCCCCATCTTCCATTTTTTTGACTGCCACTTGACAAAGTCTGGATTCTAATTGTTTAGGTCCGGGGTGTCAAACTCAATTTCATTGAGGGCTGCATTATGGTTGTGTTTGACCTCGGAGGGCCGACTGTGTGTGGCCATGATGGACGTGGCCAGCTCAACTTCACTCATGTCAGAGGCACCTGTGGTAGCCAAGTGCTAAGGCAGGACTTCCCTTAGACCCTTCCTCACATTATAATCCCTTCCTTCCTTCCTTCCTTCCTTCCTTCCCTCTTCATTCTCCTTTCTTCTTCCTCCCCCTCTTTCCTTATTTTTCTTTCCTTGCTCTCTTCCCATCTTCCTTCTTTTTCTTCATCTTTCCTCTTTCCCTTACTCCTTTCCTGTCCCTTCTTCCATAAAGGTAAAGGTTCCCTTCACACATATGTGCTAGTTGTTCCTGACTCTAGGGGGCAGTGCTCATCTCCGTTTCAAAGCCAAAGAGCCAGCGCTGTCCGAAGACGTCTCCGTGGTCATGTGGCCAGCATGACTCAATACCAAAGGCGCACAGAACGCTGTTCCCTTCCCACCAAAGGTGGTCCCTGTTTTTCTACTTGCGTTTTTTACGTGCTTTTAAACTGCTAGGTTGGCAGAAGCTGGGACAAGTAACAGGAGCTCACCTGTTAGGCGGCACTAGGGATTCGAACCGCTGAACTGCCGACCTTTCTGATTGACAAGCTCAGCATCTTAGCCATTGAGCCACTGCATCCCTTCTTCCATACTCAAATGCAAAAGGGGAAACAGTTCTCCTTTTGCTTTGTTTTTAGTTTGTTTTGATAGCCCTCTGCCAGTGAAAATGGGGCTTGCAGCCCACCCCAGCTCAATTTTTGCTGGCAGAGGTACCGTGGGGTGGTCCTTTGCTATTTCCAGGCCAGCCCGGGCCAGATCTAAGAACCCCGCGGACCAGATCCGGCCCCAGGTCTTGACTTTGACATACCTGGTTTAGGTCCTTCCTGCAGCTTACCAGTTCTTTTCCTCACCTTCCAGCGGGATTTCTCAACCTTGGCAACTTTAGAAAATAGACTACAGGAAGTCCTCAACTTACGACTACAATTGAGCCCAAAATTTACGATGCTAAGTGAGAAATTTGTTATGTGAGTTTTGCCCCAAATTGTTTATCTTACATTTTGGGGTACAAACCTAACATTACTTTGGGTTTTGTTCCCTTTCTCATCTCTCAGCTTCTTGAAGGTAGCTTTTAGCTCCAAGATTGCTCGCTGTGGTGCTGATGGACAGCTCCCTCTTCTACGCTGGTCCTGCCAAGACAGCCAAGAACTCTGCTCAACTCAAGGTTGGCCTAAAATCTGCAGGTTAAATTGGGGAGATGCAAGTCTCCATTATAACAAGGGAATGGAGCTCAGGCCAACACTTATTAGCCTTGGTCCAAGCTTCTCTTCTTCTAAAAATAGAATAGCCTAGAATAGAATTCTTTATTGGCCAAGTGTGATTGGACACACAAGGAATTTGTCTCGGTGTACATAAAAGGAAAGATACATTCGTCAAGAATCATAAGGTACAACACTTAGTGATAGTCATAGGGAAACAGTCACTATAAATCTTGACTAGCAACACGGTTACAGTCATACAGTCATAAGTGGGAGGAGATGGGTGATAGGAACAATGAGAAGATTAATAGTAATGGAGACTTAGTGAATAGTTTGATAGTGTTGAGGGAATTATTTGTTTAGCAGGGTGATGGCGTTCGGGAAAAAACTGTTCTTGTGTCTAGGACTGGCTATGCTACACATTCCTCTTTTTCCATGGTTTGCCCATCTCTGTGTCTCATGGAACTTGTTGTTGTTAGTTGCAAAGTCGTGTCTGACCCATCGCGACCCCATGGACAACGTTCCTCCAGGGCTTCCTGTCCTCTACTATCCTCTGGAGTCCATTTAAGCTCACGCCGACTGCTTCAGTGACTCCATCCAGCCACCTCCTTCTCTGCCGTCCCCTTCTTTTCTTTTGCCCTCCATCGTTCCCAGTATTAGGCTCTTCTCCAGGGAGTCCTTCCTTCTCATTAGGTGGCCAAAGTGTTTGAGTTTCCTCTTCAGGATCTGGCCTTCTAAACAGCAGTCAGGGTTGATCTCCTCTAGGATTGACCGGTTTGATCGCCTGCAGTCCAAGGAACTTGCAGGAGTCTTCTCCAGCACCAGAGTTCAAAGGTCTCAATTCTTTGGGTTCAGCCTTCCTTATGGTCCAACTTTCACAGCCATACATTGCAACTGGGAAAACCATAGCCTTGACTATACGCACTTTGGTTGGCAGGGTGATGTCTCTGCTTTTTAGTATGCTGTCTAGATTTGCCATGGCTTTCCTCCCCAGGAGCAAGCGTCTTTTCATTTCTCACCTGCAGTCCCCATCTGCGGTGATCTTGGAGCCCAGGAAAATAAAATCTGACACTACCTCCATTTCTTCCCCATCTATTTGCCAGGAATTGAGAGGGCCAGATGCCTTCATGGAACTCAACTTATCATAAAGTATTAATGCAAAAACTCAACTATGACACAAGCAATTCCTCCGAAGGGTGGGTGGGAATTGGTTATATCCCAGAAGAGGCCCAGCTTTTGCCAGCCTTCCTGTCCATCTCACAAAGAAAACTTTCAGCAGATTGGAAGACAGTTTATTGGTACAAAGCATTGTTTGAAAAAAAACAACAACTTAGATTTGAGACTGTGCCAGTAGGCATCCTCCAGATATTCCAGCATTCCTCATTATTTGGAAGCAATTGGAAGGTAGGGAAAAAAAAAAAAACCTCTTTGAACTTTCAGTCAAGGAAACCAATTTCAATTGGCTAAATCAGTTTACCAGTTTAAAGTCGTACATTCCGTTGCTGAAATCAATTACACACACATACAGCGTAGAGCTTGGTAATCATGCTGGAAAATGGAACCTTTGAAAAAAGTCAAGTGGCATTTGAATATGATCTTAAAGATGAAAAAGCAGCCTGATGAATATCTATCTATCTATCTATCTTTTGGGAAGCAGATTAATTCTGGAGAAGGCCTGCTTTTATAGGAGGAACCACTGTAATATTTGCAAAAAAAGGGGGGGGTGGATTTCAGCTGAAAGCCATTTTTGGAGCATTTTCAGCACTGCTCTGCTGCTTTGGCCCTTCTGGTTCTTCCCACTTCCAATAAAAATAATTCTCTCACCGAGCAGCCTCTTCCTCTCCGGGAACACTTCAGACAGATTTCCAAATGCACTTGCTGGTGAATAAATGATGAAAAGATGTCCTCTTATACAGGCAGTCTTTCAGGCAAGGGATCAAAAAGGAAATTAAAGCCTCTTTGGTGTAATTTTCAGGATAATTATTTAGCTCATTTTATCTCTCCCCCCATCCCCTGTTATTTTTTTGTGCATCCTTTCTACTGGCGCAAAAGATTTGGCAAAGAGTTTGACTTTGGGGGAAGGAAAAGAAAGAAATATTCCAGGCATTCTTGGGAGGGTGTAGGGAAGGTCCTGTTTTTGTGGCAGATGCTGGGTCTTTTTGAGGGATGGGGTTCGCATAACAGGCTAAACCCTTAAAATCAGGTTCACAAAGCATGATGCTCTCATTGCTCAGAGCCCTTGTACCTTAGCTGGCCTTAAGCCTGTTAGTGCTCTTTAGAATAGAATAGAATTGTCAGGACAGCCTCTTTTCATTATCCAAGAAAGAAAAAACCCGATTCCATTTTCATAGAGAAAGGTAACTTTTACTGGATACGAACTGAATGCAGTCAAAGCAAAGCAAGGTCTGAAGCAAAGGCGCGAAAATCACATAAAGAAAGTATCCCCCTCCCCCAACTCTCCATCGTAAATCATCCAGGTTCTTCAGGGGTCATATGGAAGCAAACGTCTGGCCGTGTCATCCTCTTGCTAGGCCACGACCGTTGACCTGGAGACGTTATCAGCCAGTTTCAAAGAAACCCCTTGCAGCAAAGTTTTACTTTCGTTTCTCCTCCAGCACACTTCCCCCTTCCCAAGAATTCCAATAGCTCCCCCCTCCTTCCCTGTTTCATGGCAGCCGAGCAAGTAAGCAATGAGCAAGAAAGTGGAGGCTGACAAGAGTAGAGTAGAGTAGAGTAGAGTAGAGTAGAGTAGAGTAGAGTAGAGTAAAATAGAGTAGAAAATGGGAGTCGAGTAGAGTAGAGTAGAGTAGAGTAGAGTAGAGTAGAGTAGAACGGAACAGAATGTATAAGAATAGAGTAGAGTAGAGTGAATAAGAATATTCTATTCCTATTCTATTCCATCCCCATCCCCATCCCTATTCTATTCAGTATGAACTTAAATAA
>NW_026844099.1:17655071-17684729 GCF_029531705.1 Pantherophis guttatus
TCCTCTCCTCTGCTGTCTCTGCTCTGCTTATTCTATTCTATTCTATTCTATTCTATCTATTCTATTATTCTATTCTATTCTATTCTATTCTATTCTATTCTATTCTTTCTTCTCTCCCCTCTTCTCTTCTCGCCCTTTCTTCCTCACTTCTCTTTTCCCTTTCCCCTCCCCACTGTGTCCTACTATTTGCTTTTGTATTTTTCTGTTTTATTCTATAATCTAATAAAATGTTAGAATGAAAAAAAAGCATCCAGTGGGCTGGGATCGATAGAAATTATTCTCTGTTAAAGAATTTTGCTTCAGAGAAGTTCCTGTTCTATCAAAGGAAATATCTGGGGTCCCATCCCCCCCTCCAGGTAGCTCGAGGGTCCTGGACTCTGGTGCCAGTGGGGAGACCCTCACAGAGGTCTCCTTTCGCTTGATTAGCGGCCCTTTTCCTGTGGCCTTTTGCCTCCAATTGCACTCCATATCCTACAAGATTTAAAAAGCGCCTTTTTTAAAAAAAAAAAAAAACCCAAGCCGCTGACTTTCCCAGCTGCTTCCTCTCCTCCCTGTCTTCTTAACGGATTGTTTTCATTTTCATAATGTGATTTTTTTTTTAACCATTATTATAAATTTTGGGATTTTATAACGCAAGCCTTTAAATAAATAAAATTAACAATAAAATCCCGTTGCGAGGGAGCAAATTAACATGTCCCTTAATCCCACATCACGCACTGAAGGGTGAGGGAGGATTTGTGCATTCCAGATCATTGCTCCCTGAAGGTATGAAATGGAGTCTTGTTGTTTTGTTTTTTGTTTATTGGATCTGATCCCCGTTCCTGATCCGCAAATTAGAGGAGTAAACTGTTTGGCATCTTATGTTGAGTTATATCACTTAGCTTTTGTTAGCCTCTGCTAACATCGTCAGTGTAAAACCTACCATCGAAGAGATATTCGTCTTTATACATCATTGATTCCAGTCCACACCATCCAGTCAGAGCTGAAGAAGCTTCTTGGATGAAAAGTGAAACGTCTTCAAAGAAGAAACAAGAAAGTCCAGTTGCCTCCTTTGGGACAACCATGACCTGGATGACTGAGAATCTCTACAGACTTTTAGCTATGCAATTTGGGACGAACACCCTTGGAATGGTGGGGGAGTAGGGATGGATTTCCAGAGAGAAAAAAATTGCAGACTACAGGAACCATTTGCACTATTTAGGTGGCCCTGAGGACACAGAGAAACCTCCAAGTGGCCTCAACGACCCTCTCAAAGGATGGAGATTACCAACTGTCTGCAAGGAATATAAATCCTTCCTTCCCCCACCATCCCGTAAGAGCTGAAGAAGCTTCTTGGATGAGAAGCAAAACATCTTCAAAAGAAAAAAAACAAGGAAGTCCAGTTGCCTCCTGAAAAAGCCTCTTTGGGACAACCATGACCTGGATGACTGAGAATCTCTGCAGACTTTTAGCTATGCAATTTGGGATGAAATGCACACCCTTTGAATGGTGTGGGAGTAAGAATGGATTTCCAAAGGAAAAATTGCAGACTACAGGAACCATTTGCACTATTTAGGTGGCCCTGAGGACACAGAGAAACCTCCAAGTGCTTCAAGGACCATCTCAAAGGATGCAAATGACCAGCTGTCTGCGTTGGCAGGGAAACAGAAGCTCGCAAAAGAAACGCTACGGAGATCTGACCTGAGGCAACGGGGTGCATGCCAGCACAGAGGGCTCTGTGTGCCACCTTTGGCACGCCTGCCATTAGGTTCACCTTCATGGCCCTATACCATTTCAGACAAGTGACTGTCCAGTCTCTTCTTAAAAACCTCCAGTGTTGAAGCAAACAACTTGTGAAGGCAACTTCTGTTCCACTGGTTAATTGTCCTCATTGTTAGGAAATTTCTCCTTAATTCCAGGTTGCTTCTCTCTTTGATCGATTTCCATCCATTGCTTCTTGCCTTGCCTTCTGGTGCTTTGGAAAATAAGTTGACCCCTCTCTTCTGTGGGGCAGCCCCTCAAATATTGGAAGACTGCTATTAGTCCTTCTTTTCTCTAGACTGGCCATACCCAATTCCTGCAACCGTTCGTAATACGTTTTCATCCCCAGACTTTTAATCATCTTAGTTGCTCTTCTCTGCACTTTTTCCAAAGTCTCAACATCTTTTTTGTAGTACGGTGACCAAAATCAGTTGCAGTATTCCAGGTGTAGTTTTACCATGGCTTTATAATCTTTATTGAACCCTACTTTGGGTCAACTCAAAAGATCTTTTTTTTTTTTTAGAAAAAATAAAATGCACAATTGGGGAGGCTGTGTTGATTTCTTCCAGAAATTTATATTGACGAGCCAAATGATTTGAAAGTTATTTGTTGTCATTTTAGGAAATATTGCATGCATTTCGGTCTTTCATAAGGCAACTTCAGTAATACTTCCCATTCATAGAAACCAGAATAGGAGATACTTTTCTTTATATCTGTGTTTCTCAGCCTCAGCAGCTGTAAGATCTATGGACTTCAACTCCCCAAATTGCCCAGCCAAATTTGGGAGGAACTCTGGAGTTGAAGTTCATACATCTTAAAGCAGAGGCCTTCAAACTTGGCAGCTTTAAGACTTGTGGACTTCAACTCCCAGAATTCTCCAACCAGCTGGCTGGAAAATTCTGGGAGTTGAAGTCCAAAAGTCTTAAAGCTGCCAAGTTTGGGGATCTCTGTCTTAAAGTGTCCAGATTGAGAAATATTGCTTTCTATGATGCCTGGGAAGAATACCATTGGAAATATATATATATATATATATATAGAATAGCATCAGCATATACAGAGGCGTGGATCCAGCTGGGCTAAAGAGTTCCAGGTAGATTTGTAGAGAATTGAATTTACTGTTATCCCAGTAGATTTAGAAACATCTTCACATGGGAGCATTCCTTAATCTCCGCTCCGGTAATCCATTATATGAGATACCTGCTGTCCTGTGTTGAACCACTTATCTTGAAGCTGGCCTGTTTTGCATTTTCTTCCTTGCTTCTATTAGCAGCCATTTATTATGAAAGATACTGTGTCAGCAGGGGTGAAAGATTCACCGTTCTTAATCCGTTGCCCTTACAGCTTCCAGAGGCATTGTTGCAAATTTCAGCGTGAGGCGGATAAAAGATTTTTCAGCGCTCTTGCTCTAGGAGCTATCGAGGAAAAATAGTGAACTGTCGTGTGTAAAATATATACATTTTTTAAAAAATAAAAATAAAAAGTTAAGTTTACTGCATGTGGGTTGCAGAAATTTGGTGACCACTAGATGGCAGCGAAGCGACACAGAGCACTCTTAACTTTTGCTGCTCTCTGGTGGTGGTCTGGAGTTATGCTGACCTTTAGCAGAAAGAAAGTGGAATGAACGGGAGGGGAGTGGTAGCCACCCTAGCAGGACAAGAAAGAATGGATGGAAACTAATCAAAGAGAGAAGCAACCTGGAATGGAGGAGAAACTCCCTAACAGTGAGGACAATCGATCAGTGGAACAGCTTGCCACCAGAAATAGTGGGTGTTTCATCACTGGAGGTTTTTAAAGAAGAGACTAGACAGTCATTTGTCTGAAATGGTATAGGCTTGAGCCAGGGGGCTGGACTAGAAGACCTTCAAAGTCCCTTCCAGGTGTATTCTATTCTATTCTATTCTATTCTATTCTATTCTATTCTATTCTATTCTATTCTATTATTCTATTCTATTCTATTCTATTCTATTCTATTCTCTCCTCTCCTTTCCTCTCCTCTCCTCTCCCCTCCCCTCCTCTCCCCTCCCCTCCTCTCCTCTCCTCTCCCATACCCTCCCCTCCCCTCCCCTCCCCTACTCTATATTTTTTATTATGCAAGAATTCTCTCATGCCTTTCCCTGGGGGACAGCTCCTCCTCCCCTTATTCACAACAACCCAGTGAGGTAGGCTGGACCGAATATTGAATCCCAGCCCTAAATCACCCAATTGGCTTCCAAAGCCAACGGAAGCCCAGCACCATCCTCTCTGTGCCAGTTCCTTGCCTTCTGTGAGGAAAAATCGGCAGATTCTCTTTGCATCCACAGCAACAGGGGGATTTTTCACTCTCGAATTCTCCCATCAGGTTCTGTTGGGCTACACAGTAGTTTGGGGGGGGCTGAACTCTATTGCCCTTACAGATACTCCTCCACTTACAGCCACAACCGAGCCCAGATATATGTTATTAAGTCAGACAACTTGTTAAGTGAGTTTTGCCTCATTTTATGACTTTTCTTGCCACCCTTGTTAAGGGAATCACTCTTTTTATATTGAAGCTATTTTTCAAAGCACCCGTAGGCCAGACAAGGAAGAATGGATGGAAACTGAACAAGCAGAGATTCAACCTGGAAATAAGGAGGAACTTTCTGACAGTGAGAACAATCACCCAATGGAACAGAAATTGCCTTCGGAAGTTGTGGGAGCTTCATCCCTGGAAGCTTTCAAGAAGAGACTGGACTGCCATCTGTCAGAAATGGTGTAGGTAGGGTCTCCTGCTTGGGGGGGGGTTGGACTAAATGACCTCACAAGGTCCCTTCCAACTCTGTTAATCTGTCTGTAAAAGGAAAGCTGTGGGTCTCAGCTCCCAGAGTTTCTAAACTGTTGGGGGCATATTAGGAATTGATTGAGGTTTGACCCGCAAAAAGGACTTTACAAACATTATCAGGTTTTGATAGATTGATTTTTGTTTGTTGGTGGAAGATGACCAGTGAGGTGGATAGAGAAGAATAAGTGTGTGTGTGTGTGTGTGAGAGAGAGAGAGAGAGAGAGAGGGAGGGAGAAGAGGGGAGCTAAAACCAGTAGTTTGAGACAATTCGCCTACGTAGCTGCAGGCTGGCAGTTCCCATGTATGCCATTTGCCAAGTCCTGTAACATTTCTTTTTTACAGCAGAATAAATTCCTTTTTGCAGCTTATATGGATCTGGGGAGCTATATGTCACTTTTTACAAGGGATTGACAGTCCCAGCCTTGCTCTCTATCTCTCCTTTCATTTGATTCTTCTCCGCTGCCTTGTCTGGGCTCCAGGATTTGATGGCGAAACATACAGGAGGCAGCCCTGCCCCCACCTCGCCTCATCCTTTTGGAGCTTAGCCTGAACTTTTGAATTGGATCCTTTTCTTTGAATTAAAAATAGAAACCTGGAAGAAAGGAAGAAGGCAGTTGAATAGAAGTGTGTTTGTTGATGAGAGATCTTCCCTGATAAAACAGCAGTGCGGGTAATTTTAAGAAATAGCGCATGTCCCTTTCTGGATCGGGACTCCTTAAACACAGTCACTCATGCTCTCGTCACTTCCCGCCTGGACTACTGTAATGCTCTCTACATGGGGCTCCCCTTGAGGAGCACCCGGAGGCTCCAGCTGGTCCAGAATGCGGCCGCGCGGGTGGTTACGGGAGCGACGTGGCGCTCCCATGTAACACCTCTCCTGCACGAGCTGCACTGGCTCCCGGTGGTCTTCCGGGTGCACTTCAAGGTTTTGGTTACCACCTTTAGAGCGCTCCATGGCTTAGGACCTGGTTATTTACGGGACCGCCTGCTGCCGCAAACGGCCTCCCACCGGCCGGTACGCTCTCACAGAGAGGGGCTCCTCTGGGTGCCGTCGGCCAAACAATGTCGACTGGCAGCCCCCAGGGGGAGGGCCTTCTCTGTGGGGGCACCTACTATCTGGAACGAGCTCCCCCCCCGGAGATACGGAGGATCCCGGATCTGCACACCTTCCGCCGCGCTCTCAAGACCTTTTTATTTCACCAGGCTGGTCTGGCCTAACCTCTCCCATTCTCTTTTTAATGTAAATTTTAATGTAAATTTTAATTTGTTCTTAACCTGGGGTTTTAAATTTGTCTTGGGTTAAATTGATTTAATTCGATTTTACTTCTGCTCTTAAATTTTTGTATTCTATGTGTTTTATCTTGTTCACCGCCCTGAGTCCTTCGGGAGTAGGGTGGTATATAAATCAAATAAAATGAAAATGAAATGAAATGAAATGTGCTCTTCAGGGCCTTCGTTTGGGTATCTTCAGTGCGTTTTGACATGTTGGCTAATCTTGACTGTTTTGACAATTCCCAGCTATCAGTTACTACTGAATAAAAGCTCTGCTATTAACAGGAAAAGTCTAGTGATAATCTTATATATGCTGTTGTATTCCATGCTTTCTTAACGTTACCATTTAAGCCAGTCCTTAGTTGTGAAATGATAAGTACCTGTCATGGATCTACCCCTGGACTCCTCTCTGGATACGAGTTCAGAGGCGGAGGGTGAATTTGAGTCTCCAGAGGAAAATGTGAAGCCGAATGTTGGTCAGGATCGGGGCTCGGAGAGTGTTAGCTTGATGGAGCAGCTTTGGATGGGTTGATTGGACGAGTGTTCTGCCCCAGCTCTGGACCCCAAAGAACGCAGCACACACAAAGTCCGTTCAAACCTTAGTTTACTAAATAAACCAGTTCTTTACAACAATGGCTGTTAATTAACTGCATTAACAGCTGCCAAGAATTCAAAGAATAATACTGAAAGCTTACTGTGGTTGGCAGAATGCCCAGAAGCAATTTGCAGGAAGCTGATAAGATAAGCAAGACAAGACAAGAAGGTATGTTAATGAAGTTGTTCCCTGCAAATTGCTTCAGTCGGCGTTCCTCCTTAAACAAGCTAAGGGAGTGGCCAATTAGCCCCAAGCCTTACTCTCGAGGAGACCTCCTCCTGAGGAGCCACTCCTGCCTTTTGGCTGCTCTGTGCGCCTGTGCATCGAGAAGAGGCTCCTCCTCTTCGTCCTCTTCACTTAAGGGAGCTTCTGGAGGTTCTGAAGGCCCTGGCTGAATCCCCGCCTCTGGCACCACATCTTCTCCAGCCTCCTCATTGTCCGACTCGAGTGCCAGCTGCACAGGCTGCTGGCGCAGCACCACACCAGCCTCCTCGCTGTCTGAATCAGCTACTAGCTGCACAGGCCGCGTATGGGCCACAACACCGAGGGACAGGCCGAGGGCAGAGAGCTGTAACAAGTCGGCCAGAAGGCTCCAGGCCAGGACTGGAAGCAGCTGCTGCCTGTTAGCAATGAGGAGGATCCACACCTCCTCCTGATCCAAGGACACGTAGAGCAGAGAGGACGCAGGCACAAATGCCTGTCAGCTAGGCTACACGCGAGGAGGCAACCTCACCTCTCATGAAAGGCTGCACTGTTGTTGCCTACTTAATCCCACCCTGAGGACTTGAGCATTCCTCAGTTCTGTGCCTTGTGTGCTTGTAATAATAGAAAATACTTGTAGCTCGGGTTTTAGATTTTGGCAGAGGTTTGCTCTCCAAGCTTGTTTCAATTTAGTTTCTGAATGTTTTGTTACCAGACTAGGTGTCGTCATCAGCAGGGTATTCTTGTCCTATTCTATGTGACTCTAGAAAGAGTGCAGAGAAGAGCAACCAGGATGATGAGGGGACTGGAGACTAAAACATACGATGAACCGTTGCAGGAACTGGGCCTGGCTAGTCTAGTGAAGAGAAGGACCAGGGGAGACACGATAGCAGTCTTCCAATATTCAAGGGGCTGCCCCAGAGAGGAGGAAGGGGTCAAGCTATTGTCCAAAGCACCTGAAGGCCAGACAAGGAAGAATGGATGGAAACTGAGCAAGGAGAGATTCAACCTAGAAATAAGGAGAAATTTCCTGACATTGAGAACAATGAACCCATGGAACAGAAATTGTCTTTGGAAGTTGTGGGAACTTCATCACTGGAGACTTTCAAGAAGAGACTGGACTGCCATCTGTCAGAAAGGGTATAGAATCTCCTGCTTGGATAGGAGGTTGGACTAGATGACCTACAAGGTCCCTTCCAACTCTATTAATCTAAACTGTTCCTCTTTGGCTTATCAATGTCTTGTGTGCTTGTGTTGTGTATCCTAACCCGTCTGAATCATGGATTGCTTTCCTGGAGTTCGTGTGTGCTTGTTGGATTCGGCTACCCAGAGAGTCTTGCCATGTTGAGCTCGGAATCTGGACATGTGCAATGGGGGTGCCTTCCGAGGACCTGTTTGGGGGGATTTGAATAAACACCTGTGGGACTCTTGTTGTACGTGTGTGTGTGTGTGTGTGTGTGTGTGTGTGAGAGAGAGAGAGAGAGAGAGAGAGGGAGAGAAGCAGGGCAGAACAGTACCATTGCCTTTCAGTGGTCAAAGAGAGACCACTGTCTCTCTCTCTCTGAGTCCTTCGGGAGTAGGGCGGTATATAAATCTAATAAAATGAAAAAATGAAATGAAATGCCAGCTCCATCCCCTCTTCCCCCTCAGAGCTCCCAGGTTACCCTGATGCTGGCCCTGACTCCCATGCCTTCTCCTCCTCTGATTCGGCTGATGGAAGGGCCGGTGGCCAACACACCAGAGCAGCCACGTTGAACGAATGTGCCTTTGAAAGCTTTCCCCGACCCATCTCTCTCTCTCCAGTAGTCCCACTACCTGCAGCTGGTGTGTGTGTGTGTGTGTGTGTGTGTGTGTGAGTGAACTTACCCATCTAGAAGGTGTTAAGGATATTGTTGTTGTGTTACCAACCAGCAGAGTATAGAGCACAGAGAAACGTTGCTGAGAGCAACGAATAAGAGATGTGCAAACTGGTTTATCAAAAGTTTACTTTATAGTGAAAAAAACAATCTCATAGTCTTTTAAATCAATCCAAGTCTTTGCCAGTTAAATCAGTCCGAAGTTACAGATATCTTCTTACCACACAAACAGTAGTTAGAATAACAAACTCACTCTGGTTCACAAATCACGATGGTAGCAGAGCCATCCAACGATGATAGCACAATGATAGCAACTCCACACACAATGGTAGCTTATCATCAACTGAATACGTTACAGTACCTTTCTTAAATACGTTTACAACTAGTGATTATCTAATTACAGCATGACTCAGCATTACAATGAATCAGCAGTAAAACTTTAAAGTCACACAATACATATTAAAGTCACAGAACACATATATTGCCTGGACAACTTGTTAGGCTCAAACCATATCCTAACAGAAGGCACCCACATTGCCGAAATGGGGACCATGACATGGAGATCTGTAGCCTTTTCTCGTGAGGATTTGACTAGCCTGGCGATCATAGCGTATGGTTTGAATGGATTCTGTTTGTTCAACTGATTATTGTAGTGGGTATTTTCCTTCTTCAATCACAATAGAGCTGGAAGGGATCACCTATCTGAAATGATAGAGGACAGTGATGGCTACCCTTTTTGCCGTCGTGTGCCAAAAGTGGGGGGAGCGCGGGGGCTTTGCGCACGTGCATGCCCACACCCATAATTCAATGCGGCCCGCACATGCGCGCATGACTCCCCCCGTGCGCTCTCCCCACCTTTGGCACGTGATGGCACAGTGGGCCCGGTAGGCCCGTTTTTCGTCCTCCCCAGGCTCCAGCAGCTTTCCTGGGGCCTGGGGGGGGGGGCCAAGGGCCCCCCCCCCCCCCCGAGGCCCTCCAGAGGCTGGAAACGACCCATTTCCCGACTGCCGGTGGGCCCGGAAGGCCTGTTTTTTGCCCTCCCCAGGCTCCAGAGGCTTTCTAGGAGCCTGGGGAGGGCAACAATGGCTTCTCCCCCCCCCCCCCCCCCGGGAGACCATCCGGAGGCTGGAAACAGACCTTTTCCCGACTTCCGGTGGGCCCGGAAGGGCCGAAAATCAGATGGCCGGCACGTGCATGCATGCTGGAGCTGAGCCCACAGATATGGCTCCGCGTGCTACCTGTGGCATGCATGCTATAGGTTTGCCATCACGGATATAGGATCTCCTGCTTGAGCAGGGGGTTGGACTAGAAAACCCCCAAGGTCCCTTCCAGATCTATTCCGATTGATTGATTGATTGATTGATTGATTGATTGATTGATTGATTAGAGGTCTTCTGGTTCAACTCCCTGCTCAAGCAAAAAACCCAACACCATTTCAGACCTCCAGTGATGGAGCGCCCACAATTTCTGGAGGCCAGCTGTTCCACTGGTTAATTGTCCTCATTGTTAGGAAGCTTCTCCTTAATTCCAGGTTGCTTGGATCAGAATAGACCTGAAGGGACCTTGGAGGTCTTCTAGTCCAGTCCCTTGCTCAAGCAGGAGAACCTATACCATTTCAGATAAGTGACTGCATAATCTTAAAACATTCAGTGATGGAGTGCCCACCATTTCTGGTGGCAAGCTGTTCCACTGGTTAATTGTCCTCACTGTTAGGAAGCTTCTCCTTAATTCCAGGTTGCTTCTCTCCTTGATTGGTTTCCATCCATTGTTTCTTGTCCTGCCCTCTAGTGCTTTGGAGAATAATATGTCCCCCTCTTTGTTGGGGCAGCCCCTCAAATAGAAGTATGGAATACTTCTATCATGTCACCCCTAGTCCTTCTATTCTCTAGACTAGCCATATCCAATTCCTGCAACCATTCTTCATATGTTTTACTCTCCAGGCCTTTAAACGTCTTTTAGTTTGCTCTTCTCTGAATTTTTTCCAAAGCCTCAACATCCTTTTTGTAATGTGGTGACCAAAACTGATGCAGTATCCCAGGTGTGGTCTCACCAAGGATTTATCAAGCGGCACTAATACTTCCCATGAATTTAATTCTACGCCTCTGTTTATACAACAGGATTGTACTAGCTTTTTTTTTTTTTTTATCTTGTTTGTTTTAAATTGTGAGCCTCCCAGAGTTTTGTCGGATTCGGGTGGGGCTAAAATCTAATTAAATAAATGAAGAAGAGCATCTCAGTCTAGTGTGACGGTGGCCTTTGAGGTTGCTGGCACACACCGCAGTCCCTCGGGTGCCGTAGCGTTCTCAGGCAGTGCTCCAAGAAGCATTATGTGCCTATAGTCCATAATACACATGTCCAAATGAAATGGCGCATTGTGTAGCAAGTGCCGAGATAAAATACCTGGGAAGATCTTAGCTTTCAGCTCCTCCAGAGAATATTCGGGGAAGTTGTTTCCAGCCTTCATAAACCCATCTCTGCTCCCATCTCTCTCTCTCTCACACACACACACACACACACACACACACACTAGCAAAGCACTGATTGAATTGAACGTAAATGTTGGTTTATCTTGCCTGCTTCGGATGGGATGATTCTGGCCAAAGCTGTGAATTGGTACTGCTCAGGGCAATTCCTGGCAGACGGGGTCAGTTACGGGTAGAAGCGAGTTTTGGTGGAGAAATGGTTTAGTTTAGTTTTTAGTTTATTGTCATTACACCTCGCACAACGAAATTAAATGTCATCTTCAGTGTACATTATAACTATAAAAATAAAACACAAATACGCATCCTTCGCATTCTATACAATTGAATTGAAAACCTCTGCTCTTGCATTAATATTGCACTATATACAGTAGAATTCAATCTAGTCACTGCCCTGGGGTAGAAGCTGTTTTTCAGCCTATTTGTCCTTATTTTTATTATCCTGTACCGTCTGCCAGATGGTAATAGTTCAAAAAAAAAAAAAGGGTGCCCAGGATGAGATGGATCTTTAAGAATGTTTTGAACTTTCTTTAGGCAGCGGGGGCTATAAAGCCCTTCCAAAGAGGGGAGAGGGCAACCAATAATCCTGTTGTGGCTCCGTTGCCTGAGCCTGGGCTATCGACAGATGCAGACTCCGAGAGTGAAGGAGAGGAATTGGCAAGACTTCCCTCTCCAGGACTCTCCTCTCTGGCAATGCCTCCGGAGGACACCGAAGGCCAAGAGATAGGCCCAGAGCCAAGCACGTCCCCGCAGCCACAGGTGGACAGCGACGAAGTAGATAAGTGCTGGCTGGATCCTCGGCAGCGGCGCAGGGAGAAGCGTGCGCAGCAGAGGGGAAGGCGTGCCAGAGATTAGCTGAGTCACTGGACCACACCCCACAGGGTATAAATGTGGGTGTGTTGGCCGATTCAGTTTGTGACGAGCAAAAACTAGAAATAATCCATGATCTCTGTGTTACTGGACTTCTGCCTGCCTTGTCAGACTGCATTTGGTCTAATCCTTGTATTGTTGAAACTTTGCCTGTTTTATAGGAATGCTTGCAGTCTAATCTTTATTTTGTGTGAGTAAAGTCTGAATTGGCAGCTAGCCACTGAGTTGCTGCCAGCTTTATCTTCAAAGATTTTGTCGTGTGGCTTATTAACTCCGGGCCATCTGTGGGGGTGCGTGTGTGGGACGGGGACAGAACAGATCCTCTGGGCAATGACATTGACTCTCTGGAGCGCCATCCTATCTGCCCCTGTGCAATTGGTGCAGTAAATTAAAATACTCTCTATGGTGCAGCAGTAGAACTTGGTCACCAGCAGTTTTCCATTCAGTTGTTGTTTCCTGAGAAGTCTCAGGTAGTAGAATCTCTGCTGGGCCCTTTTGACCAGTGTTGCAACGTGAGTGCCCCAGGTCTGGTCCTCTTTTATGATAACACCCAGAAACTTAAAACTGGCCACTTGCTCCACTCGGTCTCCATTGATAAGCAAGGGCTGGATGTCTGATCTATTCCTTCCGTAGTCTACTACAAGCTCCTTGGTCTTATTGGGGTTAAGGACCAAGTTATGGTCTTCACACCACGAAAGCAACCGATCCACGTCATCTTGATAGGCAGACTCATCCCATCCCCCACCCCCAGAGATGAGTCCCACCACTGTTATATGGTGTGCCAAGAGATTAAATTCCACCCCGGGGAATTTTTTTTCCTGTTCTACTGATTCCCAGTCGGAGTCCTGCCTTCTTAGACAGTGAAGTGTGTGTACATAGGCCTAATAGGGGTACAAGAGGATCTTTTCAAAAATGCATGCTTTTTGTCTCCCGTGAAATATTTATTTAAGTAATGGGCAGGGAGGGAGAGCCATGTGCCGTGCGATTCCTCTCTCGCTGCTCTTCCAAGGCTCCTTGGCTTTGCATACTAACCGATGAATAATTAAGAGCTGTCTATTTATTGCACGAAGCCAGATGGGCAGCATCTGCCTTTCTGGACCCAAGGGGAGAGATGGCCTTGATTCACCGCATGGCGGAGAGATCTGGAGCTTCCGGTTGGGAAGGGATCCCTTCTCGTCTCAGTTTCTAACTGAAGTGTCATCTCCGTGAAGGTTTTGCCAAAGGAGAAAACCATGGAGGAATGGAGAGTTAGAGGAAGGGCAAGTGAAGCTCCTTCTGTGTTTTGAGCATCCTGGCCGTTTTAACAGATTTAACAGATTAACAGAGTTGGAAGGGACCTTGTAGGTCATCTAGTCCAACCCCCCACCCAAGCAGGAGACCCTACACCATTTCTGACAGATGACAGTCCAGTCTCTTCTTGAAAGCTTCCAGTGATGAGGCTCCCACAACGTTTGAAGGCAACTTCTGTTCCATAAATTGGTTGCTCTCACTTGTCAGAAACTTCCTCCTTATTTCCAGGTTGAATCTCTCCTTGTTCAGTTTCCATCCATTACTCCTTGTCTGGCCTTCGGGTGCCTTGGAATATAGCTTGACCCCCTCCTCTCTGTGGCAGCTCCTCAAGTATTGGAAGACTGCTATCATTCTCCCGTAGTCCTTCTCTTCACTAGACTAGCCATGCCCAGTTCCTGCAACTGTTCATCATATGTTTTAGCCTCTAGTCCCCTAATCCGTCTAACCTTTTATTGGCATGTTGGTATGACTGAGATATGGGAAAAAATGCAGCAGCTAAAACAGATCAGAATTCAGGTTCCCAAAGAGGTGGAAAAAAAATGAAACAACTACAGGTAGTTCTTGACTTACAACAATTCGTTTAGTGACCATTCACTAGGAATTCACCAGGCTGGGGAATTCTGGGAGTTGAAGTCCGCCAGGCTTAAAGTTGCCAAGGTTGGAGACCCCTGCTGTAAACTACCTCACAGGGCTTCTGTTACAGGAGAGAAATGAAGGGTGGGGCAATGTATGATGCCTTGAGGTCCAAAATGAAAGATGGGGGTAGAACTCAAAATCAATAACACTCCATTCAGTTTGCTTGGAAGACGATAAAAAGACTAGTAGACTGTAAGGGTTGGATAGGACTTGTGGAAGGAGTTGAAGGCCTCATGGGCTACAGCCTTCCCATGGCACGTCAGGCCCTGTTAAAACCCCTTAAGGATCACCACCTCCGTGATGGGACTAGCCTTTCCTCCTTTCCTTCTTCCCATATTGGCCGTGAATTTTGGAGGACGTGATTGAACACACCTGGAGAACAGCCAAATGCAATTTCAGCTGGCCCTGTCTCTTTTGACCAGTAAAATACTTTGAGGGCCTGTCCTTTCAGATCTCCCGACGGATTATAGAATGTGCGAAGCATTCTGCTTTTGGTCCTTAAGATCTCGAGGCAGCACTGCTTCTAAAATGTGCATTTCTCCATTCTGCTAAGACTGCTGTTTTTCATTTAAGAGTGCAGAGAAGAGCAGCAATATGATTAAGGGGAAATGGAGGTTAAAATATAAAGAACAGTTGCAGGAATTGGGTATGGCTAATCTAGAGAAAAGAAGGACTAGAAGAGACATGATAGCAGTCTTCCAGTATCTCAGGGGCTGCCACCAAGAAGAGGGGGTCAACCTATCCTCCAAGGCACCTGAAGGCAGGACAAGAAGAAATGGGTGCAAACTAATCAAGGAGAGAAACAATCTAGGACTAAGGAGAAATTTCCTGACAGTTAGAACAATTAATCCGTGGAACAGCTTGCCTCCAGAAGTCGTGGGTGCTCTTAACAGTGGAGGCTTTTAAGAAGAACTTGGACAACCATTTGACTGAAATGGTATGGGGTTTCCTGCTTGAGCAGGGGGTTGGACTAGAAGACCTCTGAGGTCCCTTCCAACTCTGTTATTCTATTATTATTTGGCCTGGCCAAATGAGATCAATTTCAGCCTTGCAGGTCATTCCTGCAGCCTATTCCTTTTTAAGTAAGAAGCAGCTGCCCTAGTCAGAAGGGTCTGAGTCGCCCCAGTTCCTCCATGCTGAGCTCTTGTTCTTTCTCTGAGTTTGCAGAATGTCTCTACCACAACACGGCCCAGGCTCAGTTTTACAGGATCAGAACTCAGAGCAGGGTAGAGAAGTTTCCCCTGCATGTTTATTTTCTCCATCTGATGATGAAGGAACATTTCCTTTAGAAGTTCTTCCAACAGCAACAAACCATTGATGAAATTTGAATGGGTTCATCTGTGGTGCTCATACATTTCTTTCATGCATGGGAAGTCATCAAGGGTCATATATGAATGTGCTGGCCACACCGTGAAGGAACTCCTTCCATGAACTTCTTCAACAGAAGTTTTACTATTCTTGCTAAAGAGGAGACCACAGTAGGAGAACATTTATTTATTTATTTATTTATTTATTTGTTTGTTTGTTTGTTTGTTTGTTTGTTTGTTTGTTTGTTTCAATTTCTATACCGCCCTTCTCCAATTAGGACTCAGGGCGGTGAACAGCCAAAGTAAAAAACAGGACATACAAAATTTAAAAACAGTTTAAAATAATTAAATATTTTGGCCGTAAATTAAAACAACCCAATTTAAAATCAATTTAAAATTTAACTCAAGCCAGCCCAGCTAGTTGAACTAAATAGGTTTTTAGGGCCCGACGAAAAATCCGGAGGTCTGTTATTGTACGTATCTCTGGGGGGAGGTTGTTCCAGAGGGTGGGCACCGCCACAGAGAAGGCTCTCCCCCTGGGGGTCGCCAACCGACATTGTCTGGCGGACGGCACCCTGAGAAGGCCCACTCTGTGCGAGCGTACTGGCCGGTGGGAGGCTATTGGTGGCAGAAGGCGGTCTCGTAGGTACCCCGGCCCTAAGCCATGGAGCGCTTTAAAGGTGATGACTAACACCTTGAAGCGCACCCGGAAGACCACCGGGAGCCAGTGCAGCTCGCGCAGGAGAGGTGTCACATGGGAGCGCCTTGTCGCCCCCATAATCCCCCGCACGGCCGCGTTCTGGACCAGCTGGAGCCTCCGGGTGCACCCCAGGGGGAGCCCCATGTAGAGAGTGTTGCAGTAGTCCAGGCGGGAAGTGACGAGTGCCTGAGTGACTGTGCGTAGGGAGTCCTGATCTAGAAAGGGGCGCAACTGGCGTATCAGGCGAACCTGATAAAAAGCCCCCCTGGCCACGGCCTTCAAATGATCTTCTAAAGACAGCCATGCGTCCAGGAGGACGCCCAAGTTACGAGCCCTCTCCGTGGGGGCGAGTGATTTGCCCCCAATAGCCAGCGATGGCATCAGCTGGCTATATCGGGACGCCGGAAGTCACAGCCACTCGGTCTTGGAGGGGTTGAGTCGGAGCCTGTTTCTCCCCATCCAGGCCCGCACGGCCTCCAAGCACTGGGACATCACTTCAAGGGCATCGTTGGGGTGGCCTGGGATGGAGATGTACAGCTGGGTGTCATCAGCGTACTGATGGAACTCCATCCCAAAGCCACGGATGATCTCACCCAGCGGTTTCACATAAATGTTGAACAGAAGGGGCGAGAGGACCAACCCTTGTGGCACCCCACAAGCAAGGTGCCTCGGGCTCGTCCGCTGCCCCCCTGTCAACACAGATTGCGACCGGTCAGAGAGGTAGGAGGAGAACCACCGCAGAACAGTGCCCCCCACCCCCAACCCCGCCAACCGGTGCAACATGATACCATGGTCGATGGTATCAAAAGCCGCTGAGAGGTCTAACAGGACCAGGATAGAGGAGCAACCCCTATCCCGGGCCCTCCAGAGATCATCCACCAATGCGACCAATGCCGTTTCCGTGCTGTGCCCAGGCCGGAAGCCGGACTGGAGCGGGTCTAGATAGACAGCGTCATCCAGGTACCGGGGAAGCTGTTGCGCCACCACACTCTCAACAACCTTCGCAACGAAGCGAAGGTTGGAGACTGGACGATAGTTAGCCAAAACAGCCGGATCCAGAGAGGGCTTCTTGAGGAGGGGCCTCACAACCGCTTCTTTCAAAGCGGCCGGCAGGACCCCCTCACTCAAAGAAGCATTAACAATCTTCTGGAGCCAGCCTCGTGTCACCTCCCGGGAAGCCAGTACCAACCAGGAGGGACACGGGTCCAATAAACATGTGGTTGCGTTCAGTCTTCCCAAGATCCTGTCCACGTCCTCGGGAGCCACAGGATCGAACTCCTCCCAGATAACACTCTCAAGGCCTGCCTCAGTCATCTCGTCTGAACTAACCCAATCGGCGGCCAAGTCTTCCCGAATCTGAGTTATTTTATCATCCAGATACTGTACAAAATCCTCAGCTCGGCCCTGCAAGGGGTCCTCCCGCGCTCCCAGATGGAGGAGGGAGCGGGTCACCCTAAACAGGGTGGCTGGGCGGTTATCTGATGACGCGATAAGAGCGGCAAAATAGCTAGATTTCGCCGCTTTTATCGCCACTAGGTAGGTCTTAATATGAGACCTTACCAGTGTCAAGTCAGACTCGGAACGACTGGCCCTCCAACCGCTCTCTAGGCGTCTTTTCCGGCGCTTCATCTCCCTCAGCTCCTCGGAAAACCAAGGAGCTAAGTGAGTTCGGTGCCGGGTCAGAGGCCGCAAAGGCACAACCCGGTCCAAAGCCCCGGCAGCCGCACTATCCCAGGCGGCCACCAGGTCATCAGCCGAGTCATGAGCTAGAGTCTCAGGAAATGGCCCAAGCTCCATCTGGAACCTATCAGGGTCCATCAGGCGCCTGGGGCGGAACCACCTGGTCAGTCCCGCCTCCCTGCGTCAAGGGACGCAGTGGCTCAGTGGCTAAGACACTGAGCTTGTCGATCGAAAGATCGGCAGTTCAGCAGTTTGAATCCCAAGTGCCGCATAACAGGGTGAGCTCCCGTTCCTTGTCCCAGCTTCTGCCAACCTAGCAGTTCGAAAGCATGTAAAAAGTGCAAGTAGAAAAATAGGGGCCACTTTTGGTGGGAAGGTAACAGTGTTCCTTGCGCCTTTGGTGTTGAGTCAGGCCGGCCACATGACCACAGAGACATCTTCGGACAGCGCTGGCTCTGAAACGGAGATGAGCACCGCCCCTTAGAGTCGGGAATGACTAGCACATATGTGCGAAGGGAACCTTTACTTTTATCTTTAGGAGAACATCTATTGTCCTCAGGGGGATTCAGAGAAATATTCACAATTTCCCAGTCACTAAGTGGGTGGAAGACTAGAAGACAAGTAAGCTCAGAAAGTCGGTTAGATCTCTCTGCACCAGGTCTGTACTGTGTTAGCCAGTTTTTCCTTGCTTGTACCAGTATTATTTCCATTAGATCACAATATTTGGTCCTCCTCATCTGCCCCCCCCTTCCAATTCAGGTGTTCTGACTTGGCTCCCAAACACGACAAGCCCTTTGTAGTTAACGTAACATTCCCCAGCAGCCGCTCTCTCACAGCAGGCTGTTGTTAGTCCCAAAGTTGTGTCCAACACATCGCGACCCCATGGACAACGTTCCTCCAGGCCTTCCTGTCCTCTACCATCCGCCAGAGTCCATTTAAGCTCACGCCGACTGCTTCAGTGACTCCATCCAGCCACCTCGTTCTCTGCCGTCCCCTTCTTCTTTTGCCCTCAAATGTTCCCAGCATTAGGCTCTTCTCCAGTGAGTCCTTCCTTCTCATTAGGTGGCCAAAGGATTTGAGTTTCCTCTTCAGGATCTGGCCTTCTAAAGAGCAGTCAGGGTTGATCTCCTCTAGGACTGACCGGTTTGATCGCCTGCAGTCCAAGGAACTTGCAGGAGTCTTCTCCAGCACCATCGTTCAAAGGCCTCCATTCTTTGGTGCTCAGCCTTCCTTCCTTATGGTCCAACTTTCACAGCCATATATTGCAACTGGGAAAACTGTAGCCTTGACTATACGCACTTTTGTTGGCAGGGTGATGTCTCTGCTTTTCAGAATGCTCTCTCATGGCAGGCTATGAAGTCCCTAAGTCCTGTGGAAAGCGACGCTCACTCCCTTTTCCCCTGAACTGGCCCAAGAGTCTCCAGTGGCTGACCAGCAGGGAGATGAATAGTTGTCTGCCACATCTATTCATCTCCGCCCCCTGCCTTTTATCCCCAGAGCTAGGGTGGGGTTTCGCTAGCAGTGGTGGCTCTTCTGTCCCAAGAACCGGCCCATAGATTTCCACCGCTCTCCTCTCCTCTGCCTACTGCGCATCCGCGCATCAGGCACTGGACCCAGCTGTTCCTCCTCTTCCTCATCAGCCACCTCCAGGCCTGGGGGCTGTTGACTCTCCATCTGAGGAATGATGGACGCCCCAGGCTCCACCTCTGTCTCTCTCTCTCTGACAGCTCCATTCCCTCTTCCCCTTCAGAGCTCTCAGATTGCCTTGATGCTGGCTCTGACTCCCACGCCTCCTCCTCCTCCTCTGATTCGGATGCTGAATGGGCCGGCGGCCGACACGCCACAACATCAGGACCTTGCCATTCCCAACCTGGAACCCACCAGATATATTTCCCCAGACTTCGTGAGGGTGACAAAAGAGTTACAGGAGTTGCGGTCCCAAGTGGTTTTGGGCTCAGAAGGCTTAGTCACTCAACAGATGCTCTAGCTACACAGCCTGGATGCGTAACAGCTGCTGATAGGCAATCCCATAAACTTGCCTCATTTGTTTGTAAAGCCATCTGTATTCTCCGACTTGTGTTTCTTCATTGTTTTGGAATCTGCCTTCCACACCTTGTTAATTCCTGCCCACTGGGGGGAAAAAAACCCGTGAAAAATCAATGACTGAATTGGAATCTGCTGTTTGCCAATAGAAGTGTTGGCACCGTAAAAATAAATTCATTTCTTAATGAACCGGTGGAGGGGGGGGACGGAGGGAAGGTGTTCCTTGGGAAATCAGATGCACATCTGGAATTCTAGCGTCTGTTCCCCCCACAGCTGCCACGCTCATTGAGTTGTGACGTTAAACAAGTTGATTACATTTTGCATATGTTTTAAGTCAATTTTTTTTTTCTTTTGTGAATCGAAATGACAGTTGGATTCAACTCGTCAAAGAGCGTCAGGAGGGTCTAATCGCATTAACACAACTTGTCAAATCAACAGTTTGAATCAGATGCTGTATGATTTATACAAGACTATTTTACAAACTAAAATTGCTAGCTTCAGGTCACACAAACCCCCCAAAACAAAAGGCAGAATGTGGAATTGTGTTTGAATCAGGTCTGTAAAGACTGGAAATTCTATTCAGCCATTAGGTTAACAGATTAAAAGATTAACAGAATTGGAAGGGACCTTGTAGGTCATCTAGTCCAACCCCCCACCCAAGCAGGAGACCCTACACTATTTCTGACAGATGGCAGTCCAGTCTCTTGTTGAAAGCCTCCAGGGATGAAGCTCCCACAATGTTTGAAGGCAACTTCTGTTCCACAAATTGGTTGCTCTCACTTGTCAGAAAGTTCCTCCTTATTTCCAGGTTGAATCTCTCCTTGTTCAGCTTCCATCCATTATTCCTTGTCTGGCCTTCGGGTGCCTTGGAAAATACCTTGACCCCCTCCTCTCTGTGGCAGCCCCTCAAATATTGGAAGACTGCTCTCCTGTCTCCCCTGGTCCTTCTCTTCCCTAGACTAGCCATGCCCAGTTCCTGCAACCGTTCATCGTATGTTTTAGCCTCCAGTCCCCTCATCATCCTGGTTGCTCTTCTCTGCACTGTCTCTAGAGTCTCAACATCTTTTTTATAGTGTGGTGAACAAAACTGGATGCAGTACTCTAGGTGTGGCCTTAGTAGAGCTTTACAGAGTAGCATTAGTACCTCTCTTGTTCTTGATTGTATCCCTCTGTTAATGCAATTTAGGATTGCATTGGCTTTTTTGACTGCCGCTGCACACTCCTGGCTCATATTTAGCTGGTTGTCTACTAAGACTCCAAGATCCCTTTCATAGTTACTGCTATTAAGCCTGGTTTCACTCAGTCTATATGTGCACTTTTGGGTTTTCTTGCCTAAGGTTACATCCACCCCCCTTTCAGGGTCCCTGTCCCCCAACAGCAAATACTCCCATCAATGTGAGTAGGAAAAGAGACAGGCTTTCGGCATCTGGCTAGATGGGAAGAGATGTGATTAGCCTAGGTGAAAGCTAAAACTAATATACATGTGTTAATTCATTTAAATACATAAAGGGTAGAAACCCACCCAGGTTGTCCTCCTATATATCTCTCAGGCTGAACAGAACAAGAGTTGGAAGGGACCTTGGAGGTCTTCTAGTCAAACCCCCTGCTCAGGCAGGAATCCCTATATCATTTCAGGCAAATGGTTGTCCAATCTCTTCTTAAAATCTTCCAGAGTTCACAATTTCTGGAGGCCAGTTGTTCCACTGGTTAATTGTTCTCACTGTCAGGAAATTTCTCCTTAGTTCTAAGTAGCTTCTCTCCTTGATTAGTTTCCACCCATTGCTTCTTTTCCTGCCCTCAGGGGCTTTAGAGAATAGCTTGACTCCCTCTTCTTTGGGGCAGCCCCTGAGATATTGGAAGGCTGCTATCACGTCTCCCCTGGTCCTTCTCTTCTCTAGACTAGCCATGCCCAGTTCCTGCAGCCGTTCTTCGTATGTTTTAGCCTCCAGTCCCCTAAACATCTTTGTTGCTCTTCTCTGCACTCTTTCTAGAGTCTCCACATCTTTTTTACATCGTGGCGACCAAAACTGGATGCAGTATTCCCAGTGTGGTCTTACGTATCACAGACCATTTTTGCTGATCCTTCAGCTCATCTAGCCGCTGACTCATCTACTTTTTCTTCCTTTTTAGAAGTTGGCAAAAGCATTTCCTTACATTAGAAACGGAAGGCTAAGTCTGACTGCAAACCAGTATTTTCTCAGTGGTCTGCTGGGACATGGAAAATGGGTTCAGGAACTGCATTATTCAAAGAGGCAACCAAGTGTTTTCTCTCTTTGTTGCCCACAAAACAGATGTGTATTTGTTTGAAAGGTTCGTGAGCCATGGTGGTGCAGTGGTTAGAAGAGGCAGTATTGCAGGCTAACTCTGCCGACTGCCAGGAGTTCGATCCTCACTGGCTCAAGGTTGACTCAGCCTTCCATCCTTCCCAGGTCAGTAAAATGAGGACCCAGATTGTTGGGGGCAAGAGGCTGCCTCTGTAAACTGCGTAGAGAGGGCTGGAAAGCATTATGAAACGGTATATAAGTCTAAGGTCTATTGCTATTGTTCTTTATTTTCTCCTTCCTTCCTTCCTTCCTTCCTTCCTTCCTTCCTCCCGCCTTCCCTCCCTTTTCCTTCCTCCTTCCCTCTCTTCCTCCCTTTCTTCCTCTCTCCCTCCCTCCCTTCCTTTTCTCCCGCCTTCCCTCTCTCCCTCCCTTTCTTCCTTTTTTCCCTCTCTTCCTCTCTCCCTCCCTCTCTTCCTTTCCCCCTCCTTCCTTCTCTCCCTCCCTTTCTTCCTTTCCTCCCTCCCTCCCTCCCTCCCTCCCCCTCCCTTCCTTCCTTCCTCCCTGTCTTCCTCCCTCTCTTCCTTTCCTCCCTCCTTCCTTCTCTCCCTCCCTTTCTTCCTTCCCTCCCTCCTTCCCTCTCTCCCTTCCTCCCACCTTCCCTCCCCCTTCCTTCCTTCCTTCCTCCCTCCCTCCCTCCCTCCCTCCCTCCCTCCATGGTGCACAGTGGTTAGAATGCAGTATTTCAGCCTAACTCTGCCAACTGCCAGGAGTTCGATCCTGATTGGCTCATGGTTGACTCAAGGTTGACTCAGCTTGTTTGTTGATAAATCTTCTGTTTGTACTTTTTTAAAGAAATAAAATTTATCAAAAAAAAAAAAAGGTTGACTCAGCTTTCCATCCTACCAAGGTGGGTAAAATGAGGATCCAGATTGTTGGGGGCAATATGCTGACTTTGTAAATCATGGGTCACCAACCCCTGGTCTGTGGTCCAGCACTGGTCCGCAGCATGCCAGCAACTGGTCCGTGCAAACAAGCAGAGCCCCATCTATGGGATGTAGGCAGTGCATGAAACTCCACCCTCTCCGGTCCGTGGAAAAACCTCTTTCCACAGAACCAGTCCCTGGTCCTCAAAAGTTTTTTTTGGGGGGGGGGCATTGCTGTAAGCCTGCTGGAAAGTACTGTGAAGCGGTATATAAATCCTAAGTGCTGGAGCTATTTGTATGGCCACCTTTCTTTGAGCAGGACTCTGGTTGGCTCACAACAACAAAGTAACTAGAGAAAAATAAAGACAGAACTCCAAAGAACAGAACCGATAAATCTGGTGCCTCGGCCGTTCTCCTGGGATGCCTCCCAGCCAACCATCCTTGTGTCCCAATCTTGTCCTGTGCCTGGGGAAGAAGCAGGGATTTGTGGTTTTTCTAGAAGTCTGGAGAGGTGGGGGCATGCCAGATCACCAGGGGAGGCTGTCCTACAGGGTAGGGTCCACCCCTACTTAGGCCCTGCAAGGAGACAGCATTTAAGAGAAGGGGCCTGAGTCACAACCACTCTATCTGACAATAAACACACCCCTCCGGGACTCATTTGTGTTGATCATTTTGTTGTTTTGGGATTTTTCCATGGCTATGGGGACACCTGAAGGTAGAGACTCATAGCTGAGACACAAAAATACCTCTTAGTTGAATGGAACTTTCAGCCTCGTTGTAAGGACGGTGCAACAACCACGGAACTAATTTGCTCCACCGAAAACCCCTGGGGAGAGAAAGAGGATGCCACCAACAGTGGGGTCTTCAGGCAAAATCTGACTGTCAGACCTGCCCCAGCTAGGTTCCTAGGAAAGAAAGACCCTCGACTCCATTGGTTGAAGTGAGGGGTTCTTTTATTAAGGATTACTGGCTGTAGTAGAAACAGGCTAGAACTAAAGTTTCCACGCAAAAGGTTACAAAATTTTCCCCTTCGTCCCGGCCCTCCCCCTATGACCAGTTCATCTTCTGCGTTCTGGACCAGCTCCAGCTGGTCCAGAACGCAGCAGCGCGGGTAGTGACGGGAGCAGCATGGCGCTCCCATGTAACACCGCTCCTGCGCGAGCTGCACTGGCTCCCAGTTGTCTTCCGGGTGCGCTTCAAGGTGTTGGTTATCACCTTTAAAGCGCTCCATGGCATAGGGCCTAGCTATCTGCGAGACCGCCTGCTGCTACCGACGACCTCCCAGCGACCCGTGCGCTCCCACAGAGAGGGCCTCCTCGGGGTGCCATCAGCCAAACAATGCAGGCTGGTGACCCCCAGGGGGAGGGCCTTCTCTGTGGGGGCACCCACCCTCTGGAATCAGCTCCCCCCCAGAGATAAGGAGAATCCAAGACCTCAGTGCCTTCCGTCGCGCCCTTAAAACCCATTTATTTAAACAAGCCGGGCTGGCTTAAGATGAAATTTTTAACTGTTTTTAAATGTTTTAAACGTTTTTAATTGGTAAATGAGTTTTAATTGGGCCAAATTTATATATCTTTTAATTGTTTTTAATATTTGTTCTGCATGTTTTTTTAATCTGGCTGTACACCGCCCTGAGTCCTTAGGGAGAAGGGCGGTATAGAAATCCAATATAAAATAAATAAAATAAAATAAATAAATCTTCAGCCAATGATGAGCCGCATAGGTGTTTTGAGAACTGCTCAGCCGTTTGGAGCAATCCGCATTCCGTTCTCAGCTTCATGGCCTTGAAGACTGGCACAGGCTGGGTTCTTAACAACCCTGCTCTCCCGTCAAGCTGTCATCCTCCCTCCCTTTTTCCCACCTATGCCCCATACATGTCTATTGCCCATCTGCTCCCCTTCCCTTCCCCTCCCCTCGAGCAACGGATGGCAGGATGCCAGCGAGGCACCAAGCCAAAGATGGCAGAGCTGACACTGACTTGAATGATTGGACCAATGTATATTTGGTTTGGATTTTTTGCTTTGATTTAGAAAAATTCAGCTCGATCCGATTCTGACAGCCCCATCAGTTTGAGGAGAATAAATATGTACAGCACAGCAAAGCAAAGGTTATCTGACTCGATTCATGGATTCCTCCGTCAGTCCAGTGCTTTGAATGCACTTTCTAATTTAATTTGCTCCCTAATTTCCATTCACTGATTTAATCAACTTGGCTTCCTCTACGGTCGGTGGGCTTTTCGTTATCTGAGGCTTTTGCCTAAATCTGTAGGACGTGTGTGTCAGCTAGACATGATGCCTTTGGAACATGAGTGTCCTATATTTGTAGCACTTAGTAAAAAAAAAAAAAAAGGCAAAGCTTTTTCAGCTACAAGGGGGAACGTTTCCTTCTTTCCAATAATTGAAAGGTGCAAGTAGATCTGTGTTTTGCACACACACTGTGCAACCTGCAGGAAAGAACCTTTCCTGTTGCAGAAAACATCTTTGGATGATCTAGGTCAGTGGTGGCCTTTTACTCACAGAGTGCCAAACAGGTATGTGCTTCATGCGCTTTCTGCAGCTTCTCCCCCATGCGCTGCATGTGCCACCGCACCATCTGCGTATGCGCACAGCTTTTGCACGCATGCCCCACCGTGCACTGCACACGCAACCGCACCGTCTTCGCATGCATGCAGGTTTCGCGCAGCTCCCCCTTGCACTGTGTGCGCAATTGCATCATTTGCACATGTGCATGGTTTTCACGCGTGCAGTGCACATGCACGAATGCCACCTGCGCATGTATGCACTGTGCACCAGTACTGTCACACACATGCTCAAATGTGCGCGCATGCGCAGGACAGCTCCGAAGACCAGCTTGGTCCCTTGAATTGTGTGCATGCGCACCGGAGGTTCGAGCGCTACTGGGGTGTGAGCGCATGTGCAGCTGCAGGTGAGTTGGTGGGTAGCTCGCATGCCTGGAAAAATGGCTTTGCGTGGCACTTGTGGCACGCGTGCCATAGATTCGCCATCCCGGATGTAGGTTTTTCCCCCAAATGCTGGGGTATTTTTTCGCTCTCCCTCCCTTCTCAGTCAGGCCCCCTGGGAAATGAACCAAAGGCACTGAGAATATTAATAACAAAAGAGAGTTCTGCTTGGGCTAATAAATTTGTTTCCAGCCATGATCCTAACATGAAATTAAAAAGCCCGGTTTGGAATTGGAGAATTGGGCAGGCATTCCTGCAGATAAAGAGATGCTGGGCACAGAAGCAAATTAAATCTGCGAGAAGGATGGGAGGAAATGGATTCGTGTCGGGGGGGGGGGAAGCATTGGCGGTCGTCTCTTTCCCTTCCTCCCACCCGGTGCCATTGGACGATATATCTGAAATAAGCGGGAACCTTGGGCCTTTGTGTTTAAATAAAACATTATCTGCCTGGAGTTTAAAAGCATGCTCCCACGCACACACGGTTGGAAGGAACGCTGCAGCCTTGGCGTTCCTCAAAGGTGCTTTCACGGGCAGCTTCTGAAGGAGAAGAGCCGGCAGAGCTCGCCCGCCTTCCCCTTCAAACATCCCCTTGCGCCAAATGGGTTCGTGCTTCCAAGAGCCCTTCAAATCATTTGGGGCTGAGCCAATTCCCAAGTTAGGCTTCTGCCAGGAATTCTGCAGTCAACCACACAAACCCCCGTCCATTTCCGGAGCAAGAAACTCTTTCTTCTCTTCTCGGGGAAGTTAGCAAATTGTTATTGATGTACTTCAAAGCCCGGCCAGGAAAAGGCAACATCTCCTCCTCCTCCTCCTTTCTCCCGATTCATGCGGAGCTTTGAAATGGAGGATGCTCTGGTCTCTCCGATTTCAAAAAAACAGAGAGGAAAGAGCTTGACAAGACCCGAGTCCCTAATGGGATCCCAGAGATGTTAAGCGTAAGAAGAAACTTCTAGCTCAGGGATCACCAACTTTTCGGACCTCAGGGACCTCTAAATTCATAATTTTAAATCCTGCGGACCACTAATATGATCTGCCTGATGACCGGTTGGGTGGGCGTGGCTAGGTGGTCATGTGACTGGTGGGCGTGGCCAACTTGATGTCACTTTCTAGAGGGCCGCCTTGCTAGCCTCTACTCACCCCAGCGGTTCGAATCCCTAGTGCAGCGTAACGGGGTGAGCTCCCGTGACTTGTCCCAGCTTCTGCCAACCTAGCAATTCGAAAGCAGGTAAAAAATGCAAGTAGAAAAATAGGGACCACCTTTGGTGGGAAGGTCCCAGCGTTCCGTGCGCCTTTGGCGTTTAATCATGCCGGCCACATGACCACGGAGACATCTTTGGACAGCGCTGGCTGAAACAGAGATGAGCACCACCAAGCAGTGAAATCCAGCAGGTTCTGACAGGTTCTGGAGAACTGGTAGTGGAAATTTTGAACAGTTTGGAGAACCGGTAGCGGAAATTTTGAGTAGTTCGGAGAAATACCACCTCTGGCTGGCCCCAGAGTGGGGTGGGAATGGAGATTTTGCAGTATCCTTCCCCTGCCCACCAAGCCACACCCATAGAACTGGTAATAAAAATATTTGGATTTCACCACTGGCACTGCACCCTAGAGTCAGGGACGACTAGCACATATGTGCGAGGGGAACCTTTACCTTTATTAGCAGATCTGGGAAAACCCAAATCTGAAAGTTTCCAGGTTTTCCCCACCCAAAGGAAAGTTCAAGACCCTTTCCCTGCACCCAGATGTCCATCACATGGCCCAATCCAAGCACCATCCCAACTGGAGATGCCTCCCAGTTCCAGCCTTCCAGGTGCAGGGCAAGATGTCCTTGACTCTCTGAGAAAGGAATGTTATTATGACTATTTATCACCCTGGCACCATACAATCCCCCCTCCCAGTTTCCCACATGGCAGGTCTGAAGGCCCAACGAAAAAGACAGCTTCCAGACCTGATATTGCCACAGTTCCCCCAAAGAAGGCCATAAAGGGAAAAGCTGGACCCTGTGGTTGATGGCGTCATAAGTTGAGTGAATGAGCCAACCAAGCTGAGATTTTTCCAGATGAGGGACAGAACTAAGCCTAAGCCTAACTCTGCCCAGGAAAACAGCACAAATGAAGTTAAATTTGGGAATTGACAAACGTTGCAAGGAAATCAAAGGATGCATATTATAATAACCACGCAGTGTCCTGATTTCGTCGTTCTCTAAATGGGGTTTTAATGATTACGACACATATTGAAAATTTGTTAAATATGAAAATATATGTAATTATAAAAATGGGGGGGGAGGCTGAATTGTCTGAACGGCTGCATGAAAATATCTCTGTCGGCTTCTTTCACCCGAAAGGGCCCCCAGTTCCAAATGCTTCCCCAGAGCCCAATTTCAATAATTTAATCCGTTGTTTTACAACGGTCGAAACTTTTTGATGAAAGTTATCTTCCTTTTTGATACAGGGATCTTTCTGGCGAGTAGGCAAGACGCATGATTTACTTTTCTCCTGCTGATGCATCGATCTCGTAAATCCATAAAGCACAACTTCGGCTTCCAAATAAAGCCTCAGAATTGAACTGGCCGAGAAGAAGTTTCAAAAGTCGGGGTTTGCAGTTTTTAGATAGGGTGACTGTGGGGGGAAATGCACTCATCAGAATTTCCTTTGCACTTTGCAAATGTGGAGTATGAACAAACAGGGTTATTCTCTGCTTACATATTCACAGCTTATTGAATCTCACACATTTCGGAGAAAGAACGTTAGCTTAGATCTCTTGATCAGGTAGAACAATAACACATTTTCACAAATGAAAGAGAGAGAGAGAGGAGAGGGGGAGGAAGAGAAGAGAGAGGAGAGGGAGAGAAGAGAAGAGAGGAGAGGGCGGGAAAGAAGAGGAGAGAGAAGATAGAGGAGAGGGGAAGGAAAGGGAGAGGAGAGAAGAGGGAGAAAAGGGAGAGAAAGAAGAGAGAGAAGATAGAGGAGAGGGGAAGGGAAGGGAGAGGAGAGAGGGGAGAGGAGAGGGAGAGGAGGGGAGAGAGAAGAGAGGAGAGGGGAAGGGAGAGGAGAGAAGAGAGGAGAGGAGAGGGAGAAGAGGGAGGGAAAGAAGATGAGAGAAGATAGAGGAGAGGGGAAGGGAAGGGAGAGGAGAGGGAGAGAAGAGGAGGAGGGAGAGGAAAGAAGGGGGAGGGAGAGGAGAGAGAAAAGAGAGGAGAGGGGAAGGGAGAGAGAGAGAGTAGAGGAGAGGGGAAGGGAAGGGAGGAGAAAGGAGAGGGAGAGGGAAGAGAAGAGAGAGGAGAGGGGGAGAGGGGAGAGAGAAAAGAGAGGGAAGAGGGGAGGGAGGAGAGAGAGAAAGAGAAATTCTATAAAGAAATGGTCTTGAAATGTAGAAGAATGTAGCCTTGAGAAGGAAGAAGGAGAGCAAAATGGGTATTCAGTCCTGGGAAAGTAGAAAGTGTGAGAAAGAGACTCAAGACAATTCTACCTTGATCTTGAACTTCTTAGGTTTTCAACATTTTGTTAGTGCTGGAATCCCTGCGTTGCTTCTCTTGATCTACCTTGAAGGGCTGGCACGAGATGACAGGTAATTCAGGCATTTCAGACCTGTGCTGAAGAGCAGGAGAAGAAGATTCCCTACCGCTTCAGGCTCACCTAGGTAACAGGATAACAGAATCGGAAGGGATTTTGGAGGTCTTCTAGTCCAACCCCCTGCTCAAGCATGCAGACCCTATACACCATTCCGGACAAATGGCTGTCCAACCTCTTCTTAAAAACCTCCAGTGATGGAGCATCCACCACTTCTGAAGGCCAGCCGTTCCACTGATGGTTAGGTCTTGCAGAAGGGAGGAGCTTTCTCACTCGAAGAGATGGTGCCTCTTTGGCCAGTTTGATTAAGGCACCAGCTGGAAACTAGGAGACCATGAATTCTAGTCCTGCCTTAAGGCATAAAGCCAACTGGGAGAGTCCCTCTGTCAGAGGATTGGACTAGAAGACCTCCAAGGTCCTTTCCAACTCTGTTATTCTATTCTATTCTATTCTATTCTATTCTATTCTATTCTATTCTA
>NW_026844099.1:17684923-17760656 GCF_029531705.1 Pantherophis guttatus
TCTATTCCCTAAGAAGCTGGCAATAGCAGATCACTTCCAAAAAAACCTTGCCAAGAAAGCTGCAGGGACTTGTCCTGACAATTGCCAGAAGTCAACAATAACTTGAAGTAACACAACACAACACAACCCAAACGCATACACATGGAATGAATGAAGACCTTGAAATCCAGGCCTGACCTCTGCATTGGTTAGCAGCTGAATGTCACCCATTACTGATTGATCGGGAGGGGGGGGGGCATCCGTTCCAGGAAAAAAAAGAGAGAGAGATTTGGCTATTTATAAGAAATAATGATTTATTTATTTTTTTGATGTTTGATGCTGGAAAAACATTCCTGAAATAGTTTCTCTAAAGCAGTGCGAAATTGTGCCTTGCAATTTCTCAAGCTTTCTCCTCCTGGAAATGATTCTTTAGATAGATAGATAGATAGATAGATAGATAGATAGATAGATAGATAGATAGATACACACCTTATTCTCAATGTGTTTAAGAATTTGTTTTGAATTCCTCAGTAGTGTTTTTACCGTCCATGATGGCTCTGTGCAGTAGAGGTGGTGTTAGTGGTGCCCTTTGACTTTCTGGGACATGATTTGCATCCCAATCCTAATCCCCGGAAGGACCTGCTTTCTGAAATCTCCCCTTGGTTTTCAATAGCAATAGCCCTTAGAGTGATACACCGCTTCACAGTGATTTAACAGCCCTCTCTAAGCAGTTTATAGAGTCAGCCTATTGTCCCCAACAATCTGGGTCCTCATTTTACCAAAAGGATGGAAGGCTCAGTCAACCTTGAGCCAGTCAGTATCAAACTCCTGTCTCTGGGCAGAGTTAGCTTGCAATATTGCATTCTAACCACTGCGCACCATGTGGTTAGAATGCAGGATGGATGGATGGAAGGAAGGAAGCAAGGAAGGAAGCAAGGAGAGGGAAGGAAGGAAGGAAGCTTGCAATACTGCATTCTAACCACTGTGCACCATGAATGGATGGATGGACGGATGGATGGAAGGGGGAAGGAAGGAAGGAAGGAAGGAAGGAAGGAAGGAAGGAAGGAAGGAAGGAATAGCAGTAGCCATAGCATTTAGACTTATATACCGCTTCACAGTGCTTTACAGCCCTCTTCTAAGCAGTTTTTACAGAGTCAGCCTCTTGCCCCCAACAATCTGGGTCCTCATTTTACCCACCTCGGAAGGCTGGAAGGCCGAGTCAATCTTGAGGCTGGTGAGATTTGAACTGGCAAATTGCAGGCATCCGGCAGTCAGCAGAAATAGCCTGCAGTACTGCATTCTAACCACTGCGCCACCTTGGCTCTTATAGCACGAGATGGATATTTTGGTCCCTTCCATTGGGGTTTTCAAGAATGATCTGCAGATGAGCAGAGAGTCCTAAGCCTTTGATGTAATTGTTTCCAACGGGGGTTTTTTTGGCTGAGAAGAGCAAAAATTAAGAACTGATGTAAATAAAACATTCAAGTTATCAGAGCCCGTTGGGTCACTTCTCCAATTTCCATTCCATTTTTTCCACCAAAACATGGAATGTTCATTACCACTAGAGCAGATAATATATATCAATTGGATTACAGTCCCTCCAACACACTTTAAAAGGACTGATGGAAATTATTATGCAATTTTAAGGAGATTTACAATGCATATGAATTATGCATTGCTGACTCTTGGTGACTTGTTAAAATAGATTTCTAAAAAAAATGTATAGCATGAGAGAGCTGCTGAATGTTGACTCATCAGGCTCAGGTCCCACTATTACCCAAAACGTAGTGGTAGAATTTCTTCTTCTTTTTTTCTTTTTAAACAGACTTACAAAGTGAGAGAAACCAAACATCCTAAAGGCCCCTGTTTTTGTGTGTGTGTGTAAGAGAGATGGAACCTGGTGGGTGACTGATATCATTCATTTGCATCGTAAATTTATTTTGAAGAATTTCAACAGTTTCATTCCAATGTTTCTTGGTGATATGGAAATTAAATTAAAATACAGGTATTCGTCAATTTATGACCACAACTGAGCCCAAAATTTCTTTTGCTAAATGAAACATTTGTTAAGTGACAAATTTTGCCTCATTTTACGACTTTTCTTGCTACAGTTGTTAAGTTAGTAACTCGGTATCAAGTTTCAAGGTCGTCTCAAATAAATTGCATTTCAAACAAAGTCTTTGAAGAAAAACTCCTATTTATTAAGCACGACATTCTAGACCCGACTCCATCGAAGCCAACACTGACTTCCAGCCCCCAAACCCTCCCTTTCCGTTCCCCACGCCCCTACACTCATTGGCCATCTTCCAAGTCATTCTACCCCTAATCTACTCCAGCTCAAAGGAATTTCCCCCCTCCCATCCCATCTCCTAGGGGATATTATCTCCAGGGAAAATAAGTAGGTGAAAAGTCAAACGTCCCTTTCCAGACACCTCCGCCTCTCCTTCTTATGTCAGTACTAGAGTAAATGCAGCTTGAAATGCTGACATCCGGTTGTTAAGCGAATCTGATTTCCCCATTGACTTTGCTTGTCAGAAGGTTGTAAAAAGGGGATCATGTGATCCTGGGACACTGCAGCAGTCATAAATATGAGTCAGTTGCCAAGCCTCTGAAATCACGTGACCATGGGAATGCTGCAGTTAGTGGATCAGGGAAGTGCTGTGGACATAGTAAACGTGGACTTGCAGTAAGGCATTTGACAAAGTAGAGCACAACCTACTTGGTAGTCCCAAAGGTGCTTTTTTCAAGAGATAATTTGACTTTCTTGTTTTTCTTTGAAGACGTTTTGCTTCTCATCCAAGAAGCTTCTTCCGCTCTGACTGGATGGGGAATGGAAGGATTTATACTCCTTGTAGACAGCTGGTCATTTGCATCCTTTTAGAAGGTCTTTGAGGCCACTTGGAGATTTGTCTGTGTCTTCAGGGTCACCTGAGTGGTGCCAACGGTTCCTGTAGTCTGCAGTTTTTCTCTCTCTGGAAGTCCATTCCTACTCCCACACCATTCAAAGGGTGCTCATCCCAAATTGCATAGCTAAAAGTCTGTAGAGATTCTCAGTCATCCAGGTCATGGATGTCCCAAAGATGCTTTTTCAGGAGGCAACTGGACTTCCTTGTTTTTTCCTTGAAGACATTTCGCTTCTCATCCAAGAAGCTTCTTCAGCTCTGACTGGATGGTGAGGAACAGAAGGACTGATACCCCTTGCAGACAGCTGGTCATTTGCATCCTTTTAGCGAGCTGTTGTTGTGGCCTGTCAGCGGCCTGTGCAGCTAGTAGCTGACTCAGACAGCAAGGAGGCAGGTGTGGTGCTGTGCCAGCAGCCTGTGCAGCTGGCATTCGAGTCGGACAGTGAGGAGGCTGGAGAAGATGTGGTGCCAGAGGTGGGGATTCAGCCAGGGCCTTCAGAACCTCCAGAAGCTCCCATAAGTGAAGAGGATGAAGAGGGGCCTCTTCTCGATGCACGGGCGCGCAGAGCTGCCAAAAGGCAGGAGTGGCTCCTCAGGAGGAGGTCTCCTCGAGAGTAAGGCTTGGGGCTAATTGGCCACTCCCTTAGCCTATTTAAGGAGGAACGCCGACTGAAGCAATTTGCAGGGAACAACTTCATTCACATACCTTTGTGTCTTGTCTTGCTTATCTTATCAGCTTCCTGCAAATTGCTTCTGGGCATTCTGCCAACCGCAGTAAGCTTTCAGT
Source organism: Pantherophis guttatus (assembly GCF_029531705.1). The sequence continues at coordinate 17,688,593 of NW_026844099.1, forward strand.
ATTATTCTTTGAATTCTTGGTGGCTGTTATTGCAGTTAATTAACAGCCGTTGTTGTAAAAAACTGGTTTATTTAGTAAACTAAGGTTTGAACGGACTTTGTATGTGCTGCGTTCTTTGGGGTCCAGAGCTGGGGCAGAACAGCCGTTGAGGCCACTTGGAGGTTTATCTATGACTTCAGGGTCACCTGAGGGGTGCAAATTGGGAGCCTTCTTGGAATTGTTAAAAGGACTGTGTTGTCGATTGGAGATAGATGATGTGGTATCTCTCCCCCTCTGTTGAGAGAGGCCTGTTCAATTTTGACATAGATGGCCTCTTTAACAGTGAAAGAGAAAGAAAAACGAAAGTCCAGTTGCCTCTTGAAAAAAAGGTACCTTTGGGACAACTATGACCTGTATGACTGAGAATCTCCATAGACATTTACTTCTTGGTAAGATAATGTTGGAAGAAATGTCCTTCTGGATTCAGTTCCAAGTGGGGAGAAAGACCCTGGAAACACGGTGGCTGCTTGGAAAGATGATTTTAATGGTGGACAGGATCACATGCCTTGAAGATCTTGGGTGAAGAGGGGAAAAAAAGGGACGGGATGCTGAGAGTGCCTGAGTTTTATACCCTCTCTGGGCTTTTGAATTTGAGCTTGTATTCTGATTGGTTGTCAGACTCCCACGGGGCCATGCAGAGGTAACTTTATAGGTTGTCTGTGTCCCAGGCTTGGTTGACTCTTGCTGGGTGATGATGCAATGAAAGGGCTTTGGGAAATTCCTACTATGGCTCTGCCTGAAGGAAGTAGACCTTTGTTATATAGAATAGACTGGCCCAGGCCTTCATGGCCCATTGACAAGGTGGCGGGGAGGGGAACTGACTTTCTGCCTCCCTTTTAGGGGAAATATTCTGCCCTTTTAATGTCTCCTAAAATATTTCATTTCTCTAGGAGAGGGGTGGGTGCTAACTTCCTACCATAGAAAAATGTGGAATAGATGGCATCACCACCAGATGGATTTGCAATTGGCTGACCAACCATACTCAGCCTGTGGTTCGCAATGGAAGTGCATCTACATGTAGGGAAGCATGTAGTTGGGTACTCAAAGTTCCATCTCCGGCTCGGTGATCTTCACCGTTTTCATAAATGATCTAGATCAGAGGATAGAAGGATAGTATCAAATTTGCAAAAGACACCAAAATGACTCCAGTTAGAGAAGAATCTTGACAGACTTGAACACTGGGCCCTGTTCAATGAGATGCAGCTCAGTGATGAGAAAGTCCTGCGCTTAGGCAAGAAAAAACAAACGCAGTGGTATAGGACAGGTTGTCCCTGGCTCAACAGTAGTAACCGTGAGAGGGAGCTAGCTGTCCTAGTCAACCATCACTTACGTGTGAGTCAGCTGTCAAAAAACTCAGTGTAATCCTAGCTGCATCAAGAGAGAGATAATATCAAGATCAAGCGAAGTGATGGTGCCACTTTATAGGGCACTGGTGAGACCACACTTGGAATCCTCTGTCCAGTTCTACTTACCACGATACTAAAAAGAGTGCAGAGAAGAGCAGCCAAGATGATGAGGGCAGTGGTGAAATCCAATTTTTTTTTATTACCGGTTCTGTGGGCGTGGCTTGGTGGGCATGGTGTGGCTTGGTGGGCGTGGTAGGGGAAGGATACTGCAAAATCTCATTCCCACCCCACTCCTGGGGGAAGGATACTGCAAAATCTCCATTCCCACCCCACTCCAGGGGAAGGATACTGCAAAATCCCCATTCCCACCCCACTCTTGGGGAAGGATACTGCAAAATCCCCATTCCCACCCCACTCCTGGGGGAAGGATACTGCAAAATCCCCATTCCCACCCCACTTCTGGGGGAAGGATACTGCAAAATCCCCATTCCCACCCCACTCCTGGGGGAAGGATACTGCAAAATCCCTATTCCCACCCCACTCCTGGGGGAAGGATACTGCAAAATCCCCATTCCCACCCCACTCTGGGGCCAGCCAGAAGAGGTATTTGCCGGTTCTCTGAACTGCTCAAATTTTCTGCTACCGGTTCTCCAGAACCTGTCAGAACCTGCTGGATTTCACCCCTGGATGAGGGAGCCTGGAAACTAAAGTGTATGATGAACAGTTGAGGGAACTAGGTATATCTATCAAAGAGAAGGATTGGGATGACACGATAGCAGTCTTCCAGTGCTTGAAGACCTGTCACAGAGAAGAAGGGATCAACTTATTCTCCAAAGAACCTGAGGGCAGGAGAAGAAGCAAAAGGTGGAACATCATTACAGAGAGAGACAAATTAAAATTTCCTGAGAATGAGAACAGTTAATCAATGCCATGGCTTTGTCTCCTTCACTATAGGTTTTCAAGGGTAAACTGGATAATCGTTTGCCCAGGTTAGTTTTAAGGTCTCCTGTTCAAGCAGGGAAGACCTCCGAGTTCTCTTCCAAAACTATGATCATAGGTATTGCTGAAACATGGTGGAATGACTGGATAGATAGATAGATAGATAGATAGATAGATAGATAGATAGATAGATAGATAGATAGAGCAGTCTCAGCAAAAAGAGGAGGAAGACTTGCGTTATGGGTGAGGGAAATATAGGAGTCCACAGAAATTCAGGTTTCGGAGCATAGGAGCTCTGTTGAGAGTGTCTGGGCAAAAATTAAAAAAGAAATAAAAATGACACCATTGTGGGAGTTTTATTATAGGCCTCCAAGACAAACTGAAGAGGAGGAGGATTATTTTTTCTGCACCAAATGACGCAACTACAAAGGAAGTGTGAGATTGTGATTACATGGGTGGTTTTAACAGATACTTGTTAGAAATCTTATTCTTGTCTTGAGTGAGAGTACTGAAGGAACGCTTACCAATGCTACAAAGCTGGTATCAGCATTCCAAGGAACGAATCCATCGAAAGCAGAACTCTGAGGCAGGTAGATTCCTCAAGTTATTGACCACATCATATTGGCACAACTGGTGAAAACCGACTCTGAAAGTTCCTGCGGTTTTCACCTAATTAAAAAGTGAAAGTTCCCCCCCCCCCAGGTCATCGGTCATATTGTCCAACAGTGGTGCTGGCAGGTTGCCTGGTTACTCCACTCCTCCTCTTCCCAGCCACCTGTTGGAATGACCTTGGTTCCCACAAGAAAACTTTTTATTTTGACGGCCAAGCCGAGCTATCTAAAATTCCCCCCTCCCTTTCTCCCCCTTCACTTTGTGGCAACCATGAAGCCTCAGAGATGGCCTCAGCCAGTCTCACTTCAAGGTTGACAGCTGGGAGGTGAGGCTAATACTTGGGACAAGGAGTGGGGTGAGAAACAAAAAAGCATAGGCTAGAACAGGGGTCCCCAACTCTTGGGCTGCAGACCGGTACTGGTCCATGGCCTGGTAGGAACTGGGCTGTGCAAGTGGCAGGCAAGGTTGTACACGAAACCATCCCCGCCCCCCGGCCCATAGAAAAATTATCTTCCACAAAACTGTTCCTTGGTGCCAGAAAGACCTCTGGAGTTTTAAAAAACAGGCAATAAACAAATAGAATGAAATTAAATATTGTTCTGACCAGGTTCCCCAAACATGACAAACCCTCTGTAATCAATCAAAGATTCCTTTATTAGGAGCGCCAGCAGCCCCGGCAAAAAGTTCCTCTCTCACCGCAGGCTAACAAGTCCATCCGGCAGGGAGATGTATAATTGTCTGCCACATCTGTTCATCTCCGCTCCCTGCCTTTTATCCCCAGAGCTAGGGTGGGGCTTTGCTAGCAACGGTGGCTCTTCCATCCCAAGGACCGGCCCATAGATTTCCACTGCTCTCCTCTCCTCTGCCTTCTGCACATCAGGCACTGGACCCAGCTGTTCCTCCTCTTCCTCATCAACCACCTCCGGACCTGGAAGCTGTGGACTCTCCGGACCAGGGCTAACGGACGGCCCAGGCTCCGCCTCTGTCTGTATCTCTGACAAATCCATTCCCTCTTCCCCCTCGGTGTTCTCAGGTTGCTTTGATGCTGACCTCCTCCTCTGATTCGGCTGCTAGAGGGGTCGGCAGCTGATAGGCCACAACCATATGGAGAAATCTAAAATCATGAGTCTAGGTAAGAAAAATGAAAGCAACAGGAATAAGATGGGGAAAATCTGGGTTGAGCAGCATGTGTGAGAAGGACTTGGGGATGCTACTGGATCACAACATGTCCCAACAGTCTAATGCAGCTGCAAAGAAGGCCAGCAACACCTTGAGGAGCAGCAAGAAGTCTAGATTGTGGGAAGCCATTGTTCCAGAATACAGAATAACAGAGTTGGAAGTCTAGTCCAACGCCCCGGGCGCTCAAGCAGGAGACCTTATACCGTTCCAGACAAACGGCTGTCCAATATCTTAAAAACCTCCATTAGAAGAACTTCTTCACAGGAAGAGCTGTCAATCTTTCACTGGTTATCGCCTGGAGTGTTCCTTTCCTTTCTCTGGAGGTTTTCGAAAAGAGGCAGCACCTGAAGGACAAGGAATAATGGATGGAAACTGATCAAGGAGAGATTCAACCTGGAAATAAGGAGGAATTTTCTGACAGGGAGAACAATCAACCCATGGAACAGAAGTTGCCTTCAGAAGTTGTGGGAGCTTCATCACTGGAGACTTTCAAGAAGAGACTCGACTGCCATCTGTCAGAAATGGTGTAGGGTCTGCTTGGATGGGGGGTTGAACTAGATGACCTACAAGGTACCTTCCAACTCTGTTAATCTGTCTATAAAAGGAAAGCTCCCAGAGCTTCTAAACTGTTGGGGGCATATTAGGAATTGATTGATTGTTAATCTGTATCTATGATGTAATGACAAGGAGTTGGACTTGCTTAACTCCTTGGTATAGATATAAATACATCAAACTCTTACTTTAAAATTAACAAAAGAGGAGCCGCAGTGGCGTAGTGGTTAGAGTGCAGTACTGCAGGCTACATCTGCTGATCACCGACTGCCAGCAGTTTGGCAGATCGAATCTCATCAGGTTCAAGGTTGACTCAGCCTTCCATCCTTCTGAGGTTGGTAAAATGGGGACCCAGATTGTTGGGGGCAAGAGGCTGACTCTGTAAACCGCTTAGAGATGGCTGGAAAGCACTGTGAAGCGGGATATAAGTCTAAGTGCTATTGCTAATAGTCTGCATTATTTCTATAATAGTTCTAATTATCAAATCCCCAAATCATAATTTTATTTCTTTCATCTTCTGGCAGAAAGTCCAAATGTGGTTTCCAGATAGAAATTGGTCCCAGTCTTTTCTTGAATCAAAGCTGCCAATTTTGCAATTTTATCAGCTTAACCACCCATTCTTCCATTGTAGTATTTCTAAGTCCTACAGCTTTGGGCCATAAGGGACTCTTACCATTGTTATCATGTATAAAAATAATTTTCCGTAAGGTCATTCAATCTGTTGGTCCATTAACCCCAAAAGGAAAGTCTCTGGTTTCAACTATACATTTATTTTTCAAATCTTCTGAATCGGAATAGATATTTGATCCCAATATTTTTAGCTTTCTCAACATGTCTACCAGAAATGAAATAATGCATCTTCAGTTTGATTACATTTTCAACCTATATTGGAAATCTCATTATACGTTTTTGACAATTTATCCAGTGGCAAGTCCCAATGATACATCATTTTACAAAGATCTCTTTTAAGATATAATTCAATGTAAATTTCAACCCATTTTTCCACATATTCTCCCATTGACCTAACTGTGTATTTTTTTGTTCGTTTTATCATACAATCTTTAGCTTGTTCATCTTCCGTTTTCATTTTTAATAGCAGTGTATATACATCTTAGTAATAATAGGATCATCACTTCTCTACAATCCCACATCGAATTTAGTCTTATCGTTTTCAAACTTACAGTGCTTCTTATCAAGTTTAAATCTTTCCATTAACAGAACATAAGAAAACCAATGGCCCATGGCCCATTACTTTCAAAACACTTCCAAGTGCATTTGCAACATCCTTTTTATAGGGTGCTAAACAGGTTTAACTTGTTTATTTAAAAAAGCCTGCCACATATAGACCTGTAAGTGAAAAAGGGGATATTTGAATCAGCCAAACACATTAAAAGGGATGGGGCTTTGATCAGATGTTCACAGCCATCATCTTGGACTTTTTCCATCTTCCTGAAGAAAGTCTAAAGCTGTGAAAAAGAGACCAAATCATTTTGCATAGTTACAGCTAGTTTTGAAATTGCTCTGTCTTCTTGTCTTTGACTAGATATAAATCTGTAGAGATTCTCAGATAACCTTTGGTTATCCCAAAGGTGTTTTTTTCAAGAGGCAACTGGACTTCCTTGTTTTTTTTTCTTTTGAAGATGTTTCGCTTCTGATCCAAGGAGCTTCTTCAGCTCTGACTGGAATGGAAGGATTTATACTCCTTGCAGACAGCTGGTCGTTTGCATTCTTTTTAGAGGGTCGTTGAGGCCGCTTGGAGCTTTATCTGTGTCCTCAGAGCCACCTAAATAGTGCAAATGGTTCCTGTAGCCTGCAGTTTTTTTTCCCCTGGAAATCCACTCCTACTCCCACACCATTCCAAGGGTCTTCCTCCCAAATTGTATAGCTAAAAGTCTGTAGAGATTCTCAGTCATCCAAATCATGGTTGTCCCAAAGGTGCTTTTTCAGGAGGCAACTGGACTTCCTTGGTTTTTTTTCTTTTGAAGCCATTTTGCTTCTCATCCAAGAAGCTTCTTCAGCTCTTAGGGGATGGTGAGGGATGGAAGGATTTATATTCCTTGCAGACAACTGGTCATTTGCATCCTTTTAGAGGGTCCTTGAAGCACTAGTTTAGGTTTAGCACTAATAGGAATGGATTTCCAGAGAAAAAGAAAAAAAATATTGCAGACTACAGGAACCATTTGCACCACTCAGGTGTCCCTGAGGACATAGATAAACCTCTAAGTGGCCTCAAGGACCCTCTCAAAGGATGCAAAGGACCAGCTGTCTGCAAGGTGTATAAACCCTTCCATTCTCAACCATCCAAGTCAGAGCGGAAGAAGCTTCTTGGATGAGAAGCGAAACGTCTTCAAAGAAAAAACAAGAAAGTCCAGTTGCCTTCTGAAAAAGCAGCTTTGGGACGTTGACTGGATAACACCTAAAAGCCTTTTTTTCCAGAGTGAAAAGTGGTGCATTTACTTTGAGCAGTTGAGGTTCATTAATTGAGCAGTTTTTCCTGGGATCTTGTGCCACCCAAACTGAGAACCTTCTCTCGAAGTTAAATGACAAATCAACTGGGGGGAAAAAAAATCCCATCCCGGCCTTTGCTTTCTCCTTAAGCTTTCTCTGCCCCTGTTTACCAGCAGATCAGATGAAGTTAGGGAAAGGAAGTGTAGTCCATGCTCTTAAGTGAGGCTGCTGAAATCTAATCAATGATTGATGAGGGATCTCTTCTTTTTAAAAGGCTTGGACTAATGTCTGTTCTTGACAAGAGAGACAAAGAGTGATTAGGCTTTCCTTAGCCCTGTCACTTGTAATCTAGACCCTTTGAGCTTCCTGAAGGTCATTTTGGGTAAAATGCATACCAGTGAGGACAGAGACAAATGAGCCAACGTAATTAAAGTGCATTTACCAAGAATGTATCTGAGCAAATCTTTCTCCGAGTTGGCCTATTATTGATGTTTTGTTATCAACTTCTGCCAAGCAAACTTATGAAATACACATACAGTAGTGGCCAAAATTGCAGAAACCTTTTGGGGAAAGTGTATTTTCTAAAACTAGCTAATAACACCACTTTTTTTTTTTTTGGAGTAGTAGTACCATAGAACTATATATCAATGGAAAGACAATTTAATCAAGAATGTAATGCAATAACCAGGGGTGAAATCCAGGAGGTTCTGAAGGTTCTAGAGAACCGCTAGCGGAAATTTTGAGTAGTTTGGAGAACCGGCAAATGCCACCTCTGGCTGGCCCCAGAGTGGGGTGGGAATGGAGATTTTGCAATATCCTTCCCTCAGGAGTGGAGAGGGAATGGAGATTTTGCAGTATCCTTACCCTGCCACGCCCACCAAGCCACACCACGCCCACCAGGCCACGCCCACAGAACTGGTAGTAAACAAAATTGGATTTCACCACTGGCAATAACTTTTATGAAGGATTTGCTATTAGAATAGCAGTTACGGTATAAAGAAGAAAAGTGAAACAGGTAGAAAAAAATGAGATATACAAAAATGATCCCCATAGAAAAAACGAGATATACAAAAATTATCACCAAGTCAGTGAATACTTCATTGGGTAACCTTTAGCATGCATTACGGCCTTACAACATCTTCCCATGGAGTGAACCAAGTCTTTGAGTTCTGCAGCTGTTATAATGTGAAACCAAGATGGAATGATGGCTTCTATTAACTGGGTTTTATTGCTGAGTCGCTTCTGACTAACCAGTTTCTTTAGTCAGCTCCATAGAATTTTCAACTGGGTGAAGGTCTGGGCTCTTCCCAGGCCGTTCCAGCAGTGGAATAGGATTATCTTGAAACTCCAAAAAAAAGTGGTGTTATTAGCCATCAAACCTCAAAAATACACTTTTTCCCCAAAAGGTTTCCACAATTTTGGCCACAACTGTATTAACATCTGGTGGACATGCCCAAAGGCAAAAAAAAAAATTGGACGAAAATACATACATGATTAGAGTAAATGTTAAAGCAACATATAGATTTAAAGCCAGAAATATTTCTGTTAGGTATACTACCAGGAAAATATGATGAAGGGAATGTATATTTAATATTGCATGTTTTGACAGCAGCAAGAATTGTATTTGCACAGCAGTGGAAAACTGAGGAAACTCCTACAGAGGAAAATATGATTTAAAAAATACTAGAGTGTGCAGAAATGGATAGGTTAACACTAAAGATAAAGGACAAGGAAGATACAGAATATTTCTTAATATTTTATTTATTTATTTATTTAATTAGAATTTGTCAATCAAAAATGAGAACAAGAATAAAAGAATAAAAATACAGTGAAGGGGCAATAGGCACATTAGCGCACTTATGCACGGCCCCTCTGACCACTTAATTATGAAGTAAGGTCCACAGAAGTCCATTTGTGACTGAAACTGTAAAAATTTGTAGCTGAGACAAATTGATCAGGTAGGGCATTCCAGACTTTGACAACTCTATTACAGAAATCATATTTTTACCGTCAAGTTTAGAACGATTTACATTGAGTTTAAGGCGGTTGTTCGCGTGCGTATTATTGCGATTAAAACAGAAAAAGTCATTTCCAGGTAAAGCATTACTACGTATAATTTTGTATACAATATGGGATCAGTTTTATCAATGGTTAGATAATAGAGGTGGAAGTTGGAAGTTGATTAATAACTCTAGAAAGAATGCAGAGAAGAGCAACCAAGATGATTAGGGGACTGGAACAGGGGTGAAATGCTCCCAGTTCGGACCGGATCGCCCGATCCAGGAGCGATGGCGGCGAGTGGTTCAGAGAACCGGCAGCAAAAATCCCTCCCCCCCACATGCCCAGCTGAGCTGCACAAATCATCAGAGGCTTTTTTTGTACTTTTAAAAGCATTTTTTCTACGTCTTCAGCCAAAAAAATGCTTTTAAAAGTAAAAAAAAAAAAGCCTCTGATGATTGCGCGGCTCAGCTGGGATCGTCAGAGGCTTTTAAAAGCATTTTTTCTACAACCTCTTCGGCCGAAGAAGTTGTAGAAAAAAAATGTTTTTTAAAGAAAAAAAAGCCTCTGCCGATCAGACAACTCAGCTGGGATCATCAGAGGCTTTTTAAAGCTTTTTTTTTTTACAACCTCTTCAAGAATGCGAACCTTGCGGATACTCCAACACTGGAAGTTTTTAAGAAGATGTTGGATAATCATTTGTCTGAAGTGGTGTAGGATTTCCTGCTTGAACAGGGGGTTGGATTAGAAGACCTCCAAAGTCCTTTCCAACACTGTTATTCTAATATGTATAAACAAATAATATTACCATTTTTATTATTATATATAATGTAAATTGACCCAGACAATGCACTGTTTACTAAGCACTAATATGTGCTCTAGACAAATATATGTTAAAAATATTTTTAAAAAGAAACGTCGCAAGGATTCCGAATGTGCTAGCAAATTGGAAGGGAGGAACATCCATGGGGGGTCACCAAACTTTTCTCTTCGGTGCAAACGGTGGTCGTTTGGGAGAAGAATATGGCAGGTCCTTCCCTGGGGCCAGGCACCATCCCCGGTGTTCATCTGAAAGTGTCATCTCACCTCCCGAGGCAGAGAGGTTTTCTCCCATTCCCGGCTTTTTAAAATGTTAATTTAATCAGAGGAAGTGAGAAACGATACTGCTGTATTGCTTGAGAGGTTCACGCAACAGGTTGGCTGATTTCGTTTTTCGGAAAGTCAGAAATGAGACACGGAGATGGCTATCTGCAAATGGCCTTCCTGGATAGGTAGTGATTCCCCAACCAGTAAAAAGTGCCACTGAGTTATGGTACAAAAATGGCTTGGTTTTCAACAGTAGCATTTCGGGAGGGTAGAATTAAGAATGGGAAGCACATCATTCCACTGCACCCTATCTGGAATAGAATAGAACAGAACAGAACAGAACAGAACAGAACAGAACAGAATAGAATAGAATAACAGAGATGGAAGGGACCTTGGAGGTCTTCTAGTCCAACCCCCTGCCTAGGCAGGAAACCCTACACCACTTCAGACAGATGGCAGATCCAATCTCTTCTTGGAAGCCTCCAGTGATGAAGCTCCCACAACTTCTGAAGGCAATTTCTGTTCCATCGGTTGATTGTTCTCACTGTCAGAAAATTCCTCCTTATTTCCAGGTTGAATCTCTCCGTCTTCAGTTTCCATCCATTAATCCTTGTCTGGCCTTCAGGTGCTTTGGAAAATAGCTGGACCCCCTTCCTCCTCTCTGTGGCAGCCCCTCAAATATTGGAAGACTGCTATCCTGTCTCCCCTGGTCCGTCTCTTCACTAGACCAGCCAGGCCCAGTTCCTGCAACTGTTCATCGTATGTTTTAGCCTCAAATCCCATAATCATCCTGGTTGCTCTTCTCTGCACTCTTTCTAGAGTCTCAACATCTTTTTTTATAGTGTGGTGACCAAAACTGGATGCAGTACTCTAGGTGTGGTCTTACTAAGGCTTTATAGAGTGGTATTAGTACCTCCCTTGATCTTGATTGTTTCCCTCTGTTAATGCAATTTAGGATTGCATTGGCTTTTTTGGCTGCCGCTGCACACTATTGGCTCATATTTAATTGATTGTCCACTAAGACTCCAAGATCCCTCTCCCAGTCACTGCTCTTAAGCCTGGTTTCACCCAATCTGTATGTGTCCTTTTGGTTTTTCTTGCCTAGGTGTAAGACTTTACTTTTCTCTTCTTCTTCCATGCAAACTCATGACCCTTTGGACTACTTTTAATTTTTATCCATGTATTATTATTCCTCTCCCAATCTACCCATCCCCCACCAAAAGCACACTCTGCTGCCACCTATCTTACCCCTTTGGAATTGACACGGGGTGACTTTTCTCTTGAGCTGGGTTGACTTTAAACGACCATTTTCTCCCCTCTGGCCGGATGCGGTCATTGTTTTGAAGGGGTCCAAACATTCTCTGGCAAGAAGGAGCCGGCCTTGTATTTTTGACTCCCCAAATCCTGAGCGCTGGGTCACGGGAAGAGGTGAAGCCGTGACATCTCTGGAGGTGGATGTACTGACAAGGCCGATGACGATTGCCCTTCCTTCTCTTTTTTGAGCTGATCCTGGTAGGCAGTTCTCTCTCGTCGGGTTCTCATTTCTCCAAGAACTTCACCTCTGACCTCATGCAGAATCGTTCTCATATGGAAAGCTTCAGTGACACGGCTTATGGAAGTCACAAACTTTTTTTTTTATAGTGGTGTTCCATCTGCAAGCTACTTTACACCGCCTCCTTCTGCAGTCTTTTGCTATCCCCAGATAGCTTAATGGGAGAGAACCAAGGGTGAAAATGGCAGAGTAGAAGATCCCTGCTTAACAGAGGATGGAGTCCCTTTTCCCTCTCATCTGTGATCACTGGCACAGTGGTTAGAATGCAGGATTGCGGGCAAATTCTGCCCACAGCCAGCAGTTCGATCCTGATGGGGCTCAAGGTTGACTCAGCCTTCCATCCTTCCGAGGTGGGTAAAATGAGGACCCAGATTGTGGGGGGCAACAGGCTGACTCTGTAAACCACTTAGAGAGGGGCTGTAAAGCACTGTGAAGCAGTAATAAGTCTAAGAGCTATTTCTGTTTCTGTTGCCCTCTCTCCTTTCCTCCCTCCCTCCCTCCCTTCCTTCCTTCCTTCCTTCCTTCCTCCCTTCCATCCATCCATCCATGCATCCATGGTGCACAGTGGTTAGAATGCTGTATTGCAGGCAAACTCAGCCCACTGCCAGCAGTTCAATCCTGACTGGCTCAATGTTGACTCAGCCTTACATCCTTCTAAGGTCACTAAAATGAGGACCCAGATTGTTGGGGGCAAGAGGCTGACCCTGTAAGCCACTCGGGGACGGGGTGTCTAAAGCACTGTGAAGTGGTATATAAATCTAAGTGCTATTGGTATTGCTAAATGACAGGGTTTTTTTTTAAAAAAAAATAGAAAACATATATCTCCGAAGACTTTCATATCTATTTTAAGTGCCTCAAGGGTTTGCATACTAAAAAACAGAGACATCACCCTGCCAACAAAATTTATTCATTTTATTTATTTATTTATTAAATTTTTATACCGCCCCCTCTCCCGAAGGACTCGGGGCGGTGAACAGCCAGAATTAAAAACACACAATACAAATATTAAAATACATTAAAACAAAATTAAATTATTATAAATTAAAAAGTGCGTATAGTCAAGGCTACGGTTTTCCCAGTTGCAATGGATGGCTGTGAAAGTTGGACCATAAGAAAGGCTGAGTGCCAAAGAATTGAGGCCCTTGAACTCTGGTGCTGGAGAAGACTCTTGCTCTGAGTCCCTTGGACTGCAAGGCGATCCAACCGGTCAGTCCTAGAGGAGATCAACCCTGACTGCTCTTTAGAAGGCCAGATCCTGAAGAGGAAACTCAAATCCTTTGGCCACCTAATGAGAAGGAAGGACTCCCTGGAGAAGAGCCTCATGCTGGGAACAATTGAGGGCAAAAGAAGAAGGGGACGGCAGAGAACGAGGTGGCTGGATGGAGTCCCTGAAGCAGAGCTTAAATGAACTCCAGAGGATGGTAGAGGACAGGAAGGCCTGGAGGAACCTTGTCCATGGGGTTGCAATGGGTCGGACACGACTTTGCAACTAACAATGCTTATTTAATCGGAGACATTGTTTTGTTTTGCTTTATCCTCATGTATTGTTTTGATGTGCTCAGAGAAGATCTGGTGGCGCAGTGATTAAAATGCAGTATTGCAGGCTAATTCTGCCCACTGTCAGGAGTTCGATTCTGACCGGCTCAACCTTCCATCCTTCCGAGGTTGGTAAAATGAGGACCCAGATTGTTGGGGGCAATAGGCTGACTCTGTAAACTGCTCAGAGGGGGCTGTAAAATCACTGTGTATATAAGTCTAATTGCTATTGCTAGCTTTTTTTTCTGTCCTGGCAGTGATCCAGGTATATTCGATAACATAAAGAGAGCCTCGGTGTTGATTGTGGTATGTACTACAAGTATCATCTCTTGCCTGGCATTTTGCTAAAGGCTCCAGAAAGGTTCATTTCATGGGCAATTTTAGAAGATGCCACCTGGTCTCTAGCTGATCTGTGAAGTGCATTTTTCCGGACATTTATTTATTCATTTGCTGATGATCAAAGTTTCCCAGCGGTTTCGAATAAACAACAACTTTAGAATCAAGACATTAAAAACCTTTAAGGCAGCAATTAAACAAGTGAAGCAAATAGAATTAATAATTAAAGGTAACAAATCCGGTGGTTAAATGCCTTAACAAAAAAGATGAGTTTTTAAGGGTCTTTTTGGAAGCTAATAGGCTTTTCAGCAAAATAGGGAGGGCATTTTGATCCTTAAATACCAGCAGGTGACTTTGCAGCAATAGTTGGCTGGGGAATTCTGGGAGTTGAAGTGCATATACATCTTGAAGCTGCCAAGTTTAAACACTAGAATTTTAGAATAGAATAGAGCTGGAAGGGACCTTGGAGGTCTTCTAGTCCAGCCCCCTGCTCAAACAGGACATCCTATATCATTTCAGACAAGTGACTGTCTGGTCTTTTCTTAAAAACCTCCAGAGATGGAGCCCATCATTTCTGGTGGCAAGCTGTTCCACTGGTTAATTGTCCTCACTGTTAGGAAGTTTCTACTTAATTCCAGGTTGCTTCTCTCATTGATTAGTTTCCATCCATTGTTTCTTGTCTTGCCTTCTGGTGCTTTGGAGAATAAATTGACCCCCTCCTCTTCTTTGTGGCAGCCCCTCAGATACTGGAATACTGCTCTCATGTCACCTCTAATTGTTCTTTTCTTTGGACTAGCCAAACCCCAAATCCTGCAACCATCCTTCATATGTTTTAGTCTCCAGGCCTTTGATCATCTTAGTTGCTCTTCTATGCACCTTTTCCAAAGTCTCAACATCTTTTTTGTACTATGGTGACCAAAACTGGATGCCGTATTCCAGGTCTGGCCTTACTAAGGCTTTATAAAGTGGTATTAATACAACAGGTGATTTTGATTCTCTGCCTCTGTTTATACAACAGAGTATAAACAGTATTTGCTTTTTTGGCTGCTGTTGCACACAGCTGGCTCATATTCAAGTGATCGTCTGCTAGGACTCCAAGGTCCCTCTCACAGTTACTGGATCAGTTTTTGATCCAGGCCTCACCTAATCCGCACTTATACCTTTAATTTTTCCTGCCTAAATGTAAAACTTCGCTTTTCTCCACATTAAAATTCATTTTGTTGGATAGGGCCCATTGTTCCTTGTTCAAACGAGAGAAAGCAGAGGCAAAATGGCAGCTAAAGAGGGATGCAGAGGAAATACAGAGAATCAGGGGAGACACGAGAGCAGTCTTCCAATGTTTGAGGGGCTGCCACAGAGAGGAGGGGGTCAAGCTGTTTTCCAAAGCACCCGAAGACCAGACAAGGAATAATGGATGGAAACTGAGCAAGGAGAGATTCAACCTGGAAATAAGGATATTTTTTCTGACAATGAGAACAATCAACCAGTGGAACAGAAGTTGCCTTCAGAAGTTGTGGGAGCTTCATCACTGGAGGCTTTCAAGAAGAGACTGGACTGCCATCTGTCAGAAATGGTGTAGGGTCTCCTGCTTGGGTGGGGGGGACTAGATGACCTACAAGGTCCCTTCCAACTCTGTTAATCTGAAATCTTTCACACTCTATGTGTAACCCCAGCTGAATCAGTTTCGGAACTGAACTTGGAGAACTCAATCTATGCTGCCTTCTATTTACTTGTTCTCCAGTTGTGCCATGTGTGAACTGAACTTATCAACTTTTATATCCAGCAAGAAGAATGATTCATATAAACAAACATACCCTGCTGCTTGCAGACATCTCCTCTGCTGTGCCCAATTCTTAAGAATTATCTAATTAAAATGAAAGAAACAGGAAAACGGACTCTTGCCAAGCACCAGCCTCTAGGCTCCCATTTATTTTCAGTCATCCTTTGGGCCTTTCAGAAATCTGACCAAGATGCTGGAGAACTTAGGGACTAGAGATGTAGTCAAGAGAGATTTTTCGAACTGACCCTTTTGGCACTGGCAGCCATTACTGTGACTTCCAATAACGGAGAAGGTTTGTAGCTCAGGGTTGAAATGAGGAGTCCTTGGTCCTCTCCGAGTTTGATGGGTTTCTTGCAGATGTTTCATTACCCAACTAGGTTAACATCATCAGTGCTTTGTTAGGAGGAGGAGGACCAGGGATGGGCTTCAAAAATTTTAGCAAGGGGTTCTCTGCCCGGTTGCTGGGTGGGTGTGGCCATGGTGGGCGTGGCTTAGTCAGCCTCCTACACCACGGTGGGGTGGGGGCATTTTTGCCCTCCTCAGGCTCCAGAGGCTTTTCTCAAGCCTCCGGGAGGGTGAAAATGGCCTCCCCAGGCTCTGGAGGCTGGAAACAGTCCTGTTTCCAGCCTTCCCAAACTTCCGGTAGGCCCGTTTTTCACCCTCCCTGAGCCTCCATGCGTGCCCTGCACTTACCTGCATCCAAAACAGGCCGCGTGGGGACTCCTGGGAGGGGCGGGGTGGGGTGGGCGGGACCAGTCAGGAGTCGGATTTGGGGGTTCTCCGAACTGCAGAGAACCTTAGCTAGAGGTTCTCCCGAACCCCCAACAGGCCACCCCTGAGGAGGACTGTGGAGTCCTTGGTGCTCTCTGAGCTTGGTTATTTTCTTACAGACATTTTATGACCCAACTAGGTAACAACATCAGTGCTAGAAGGGAGTGAGGTTTTCTGTCCGTTTATATTCTGGTGTTTTGCCTATCTGTGAGTGTGTGGGGGGTGGGAGAGAGGTCTATGAGATTCTTTGGTTGGGCTGTTTACTGATGCCTCAGTTTCTTGCTTGGGGTATTGTTGACTTGATTGTCGGTCTCAAATTAACCTTGGAATTCATCTATGCTGATCTGGTCAAGAGGTGTTGTAGTCTTTTTGCTCCCTTTTGGGCTGGTTGATTGTCTCTTTTGCATAGTGTGTAGTTGTTGTTAATCTCTATGTGTCTGTTGATGTGACTTGCCCATTCTCTTCAGGGATTCATTTTCTATGTCTGCCCATGGGGATCTTCTCAATATTCCAGTTGAGCCTTTGCCCCCAAAAATGGCTTATCCCCCCATTAGTGTCTCTCCCACCCTCATGTCTTCTGTGATCAGCTCCAGGGAGGGATCTCTAGGGATGGCTGAGAAACCCCAGACATTGGATCCGATCTCAAGGCTGCTGTGAGCCTCTTTGTCCCTTGTTGGGTTAGGAATCAAGCCGGATACTTTTCATTCTTGCTAGCAAATAGCTCCCCGAGCCGGCAGACACGGTGATGAGTTAGGGGTCGTTTACTCCCTAATTAAGGTTATAATTCTTTACATGTTCCCAGCACAGTAGCTCTTGAGCAAATGAGTTAGAAAGTAATTAATTTCAGAAGCATCCTCCTCTGCTGTTTCTCCATTTCTTGAATTGCAATGAGCAGAGAGGGAAATAGTGTGGGAGGGAGCGTGCACTTGTGTACGTACGTGTATGTACACAACACGCCTACACACGGACACACAAACACACCGGACAACCCGTGCCTTGGGTCATCATCTCAGAGATATTTCCTTAGCTACACAGAGGAACAAAATGCCGAAGGCTTTGGCAGGAAAGCATTGGCAGTAGGACCAATGTCCAATTTCCTGCCCGCTTCCCCATGGAGCTTTCTTGGGGGAAGTTGGCAAGGAGGGTTAGAAATGACTGTCGCCTGATCACAACTGACCGTAGCAGTGTGGCAGCACAGCAACACTGGAGCAGCCACAACCTGGCCAAGTATCGAGCCCAGAGGAGTCGTGGGTCCTGTACTTTGGAAGGTACAATGATTCAAATGTTGTTGCCTACCAAACACCGTTTCGCTCATTGAAGGCTACAAACAGTCAGACGTGGGTGTGCATGCATGAATGCATGCATGTATTTTATATACCCGTATTTTTGGGAGTATAAGACGCACTTCCCCCCCCCCAAAAAAAGTGGGTGGAAATGTCTGTGCATCTTATAGAGCAAATGTTGCCAAAGCCCCGCCCGCCCGCCGGCCCTCACCCACCAGCCTCTGCCTCCCAGCAGTTTACCCTCCTTTCAGCAAACAGCCTGGTCAGCTTCAGCACAGCCTGATTTAGCACGAGCAGCTGATTGGCGGTTGGATCTGCCCCCCCCCGAATACCGCCTATCAGCTGTTCCAGGCTGCAGGGAATCATTCCGCCCATTACTGCTGTCGCCACCCATCACCACTGCCACCTATCGCCACCTCCACACGCCCCATTTTCGGCCTCCATGCATCCCATTTTTAGCCTGTTCCAGCCAGATGGGATAGGTGGCAGAGGCGGGAATCCCCGCTGCCTGGAACGGGCTGAAAACAGGACAAGCGGAGGCCAAAAAGGGGATGTGCGGAAGCGGGGATAGGTGGCAGCGGCGATGGGCGGTGGCAGCCTGGAACATCTGACAGGTGGTATTCTGGGAGGCAGATCCAACCGCCAATCAGGTGCTCATCTTAAATCAGGCTGTGCTGAAGATGACCAGGCTGTTTGCTGTTTGCTGCCAGGAGGTAAATTGCTGGGAGGCAGAGGCAGATTTTTTTTCTTGTTTTCCTCCCCAAAAGCTAGGTGTGTCTTATAGTCCAAGAGTGTCTTATAGTCCAAAAAATACGGTATATCATCATCTTCTTTTAACGACCCCATAATCCTTTGCGGGATGGAGTCTGGGTAACTGAATGGAGCTGAGTGTTTACTGGCCGGATGCCCTTCCTGTTGCCAGTGCAGAGTTATATTCAGCAGATACATTCTCAATGTGCCCAGAGAGAGAAATATCTGCCTCTACCTAGGATCAAACTTTCTGTTTTGGTAGCAGAGGATGGTTTCGATCCATTGACCTCTTCCAGAGTACGACAGATGACTCCTGTGGACTTTGGACAGTGGTGCAGCATTGCATGTTACCTACAGAAAGGAACTTTTTACAGAGATGCACGAACCTGAACCTGAACTATGTGAACTTTATTCTTTTTCAAATCATCCTTGTGCTGGCTGAGGACCTCTGGGAGTTGAAGTCCGCAAGTCTTAAAGTTGCCAAGGTTGGAGACCCCTGATCTAGATGACCTCACCAACATGGCAGCAAATGTTCAGTATCCCATTGCTGCCATGTAGTGGTCATGCAGATTTTACACTCCCAGAATGGTAACCCTATTTGTAGGAAAACTGTAAGAAAACAGAATTGGATGGCCATCAAGGCGGGTGAGGAAAAATGAAGAGGAAGGCTCCTCAGCTTCTTCTGCTGCCCCAGCTCAGCAGCAGGTGGGAGCCTGAGCAGCCTCTCTTCCTCCCCAAAAGACTATCCTGTCCTCCTCAACTCTTAGAAGGGACCTCCTTTCCCTTGCCATCCCAAATATGGTCAGCCATGGATGGAGGATCATCCCAGGAGAGGAGAGGAGAGGAGAGGAGAGGAGAGGAGAGGAGAGGAGAAAATAGAAAATAATAGAATAGAACTGGAAGGTACCTTGGAGGTCTTCTAGTCTAGCCCATTGCTCAAGCAGGAGACCCTATACCATTTCAGACAAGTGACTGTCCAGTCTCTTCATAAAAGCCTCCAGAGATGGAGCACCCATGATTTCTGGTGGCAAGCTGTTCCACTGGTTAATTGTCCTCACTGTTAGGAAGTTTCCCCTTAATTCCAGGTTGCTTCTCTCTTTGGTTAGTTTCCAACCATTGTTTCTGCTCCTGCTTCTCTGGTGCTTTGGAGAATAGGTTGACCCCCCTCTTGTTTAAAAAAACAAGTATTTTTAACTTGTTTTTATTGCATTTAAAACTGCTTCTTTCTACGTGGGCTAAAATAAGTTTTCCCCCTCCCCTTTTGGAACGGTGTTCCTTTTAACTTGTTTTCACTCTGATTTAAACTTGCTCAAAGCCATTTTTGTTGAACTTCACTCTTTTTGGTTGTTGTCGGTGTGACGGCTTAGCGGTCTTTGAAAATGATTCCCCCAGAAATCTTTCTCCGCTGCTTTCATCAGCCTAACTATTCCTGGCTTCTCGGACAGTCTGAACCAAGATTCATGGTGGCTTTAAGTGACACTTTAAGTTTAATAAGCAGCTTAACTTTAATGAAGATGGCTGCTAGCTGTTAGAGAAGGGACTCTACCATGAAAGATTGATACCCACTCCTGCCTCACTTGGCCACCATATTATGAAACAAATTTAAGTATACCAGGCTTATTCCAGGAGAGTTTCATCAAAATGTTCCTCTCCTTTGAAAGGACATTTAAGGCAAAGTCTGTCCCCAACAGGCCAGTTCGGTAGGTCTTTGTTAGAGTTCTGGATCTCACTTTTGCTGGGGACATCAAGTTAACAGATTAACAGAATTGGAAGGGATTTTGTAGGTCATCTAATCCAACTCCTCACCCAAGCAGGAGACCCTACCTACACCGTTTCTGACAGATGGCAGTCCAATCTCTTCTTGAAAGCTTCCAGTGATGAAGCTCCCACAACTTCTGTTCCATCGGTTGATTGTTCTCACTGTCAGAAAATTCCTCCTTATTTTCAGGTTGAATCTCTCCTAGATCAGTTTTCACCCATTATTCCTTGTCTGGCCTTCGGGTGCTTTGGAAAATAGCTTGACTCCCTCCTCTCTGTGGCAGCCCCTCCAATATTGGAAGACTGCTATCCTGTCTCCCCTGGTCCTTCTCTTCACTAGATTAGCCATGCCCAGTTCCTGCAACCGTTCTTCATGTTTTAGTCTCCAGGCCTTTGATTGTCTTAGATAGATTCAGATTAACAAAGTTGGAAGGGACCTTGTAGGTCATTTCGACACCATTTCTGACAGATGGCCATGCAGTCTCTTCTTGAAAGCCTCCAGTGATGAAGCTCCCACAACTTCCGAAGGCAACTTCTGTTCCATGGGTTGATTGCTCTCACTGTCAGAAAATTTCTCCTTATTTCTAGCTTGAATCTCTCCTTGATCAGTTTCCATTCATTATTCCTTGTTTGGCCTTCAGGTGTCTTGGAAAAAAGCTTGACCCCCTTCCTCGTCTCTGTGGCAGCCCCTCAAATATTGGAAGACTGCTATCCTGTCTCCCCTGGTCCTCCTCTTCACTAGACTAGCCATGCCTGGTTCCTGCAACCGTTCATTGTATGTTTTAGCCTCCTGTCCCCTCATCATCTTGGCTTCTCTTCTCTGCACTCTTTCTAGAATCTCAACATCTTTTTTATAGTGTGTTGACCAAAACTGGATGCAGTACTTTAGGTGTGGCCTTACTAAGCCTTTATAGAGTGGTATTAGTACCTCCCTTGATCTTGATTATTTTCCTCTGTTAATGCAATTTAGGATTGAGTTGGCTTTTTTGACTGCCGCTGCACCCTGCTGGCTCATATTTAATTGATTGTCCACTAAGACTACAAGATCCCTCTCCCAGTTACTGCTATTAAGCCTGGTTTCACCCAATCTCTATGTGTACTTTTGGTTTTTCTTGCCAAGTGTAAGACTTTCTCTACATTGAATTTCTCTACATTGAACTTGGATGGAGTTCATCCAAGTTGTCAAATGATGCACACCAGGATGGCCTGTGAGGAAATTAAAATACAGGTAGTACCTGACGTACAATTGAGTGCAATTGAGCCGAGAATTTATGCTGCTAAGTGAGAATTTTGTGGAGTGAGTTTCGTCCCGTTTTATGACTTTTCTTGCCACATTTGTTACGTGAATCACTGTAGTTGTTAAGTTAGCAACATGGTTGTTAAATTAATTGACTTTGCTTGTCAGAAGGTTGCAAAAGGGGAATCACGGGACCATGAGACACTGCAACCATCATAAATACGAGCCAGTTGCCAAGCATCTGAATATAAATCATGTGACGGTGGGGATGCTGTAACGGTCATATGTGTGAAAAATGGTTGTAAGTCGTTTTTTTTTCAATGCTGTTGAAACTTTGGTCACTAAACGAGCTGTTATAAAACAAGGACAACCTGTAGAACGACTTTTGGAAACCAAAAATGTGGGTGTGCCACTTGTCCTTTTTCACATTTTCTGGGATACAGTTACCCTGCAAATGGATTTTTCCAGAATCATTCATTCCCATTCAGATATAATAATAATAATAACAACAACAACAACAACAATAACAATAACAATAATAATAAGTAGTAGTAGTCGTAGTCGTAGTCGTAGTAGTAGTAGTAGTAGTAGTAACAGAGTTCTAAGGGACCTTGGAGGTCATCCAGCCAGCAATTTAACTACCAATTCGCTCAAACTGGCTAAATCCCACCACTGTATACATCTCCTTTTTGGGGTGAACAGTTGACCGGAAGAAGCATCGACTCAGTTCTTCTGTTAAACCTCGTCCGTCTACCTAAAGCTGCACACAGGAGGGGCAATTTCTCGGAGTAACTTCTATTAAGATCCCTTTTGGGTGTGACGGGTAGCTGAAGTCCACTAAAGAGAGGATTACTTACCCATCCCCTGATAAGTGAGTGAAGCGCAAGAACCTGACACCCATCCCTGAAAATCTCACTGATAATTTCTTCTAGGTGAAGGGGGGGGGGAAGCAAAATGCAATTTATTTTCCATCAAGTAAATGAGTTCAGCTGAGAAAACAGTGCAGATAACTTTCAGCGTGACACTTGATATCACCCAGCTGCTCTCCTGTGTGTGTGCATTCACACACACACAATTGCAAAAGTCCACTAGTGCAAATCCACTTGGCCTTTGCTTCTTTGGACCCACCCAACTGAATGAGAGACAGTCTGGTGTAGACTCGACTAGGCTAGGCTAGGCTAGGCTAGGCTAGAACAGAACAGAACAGAACAGAACAGAACAGAACAGAATAGATTTTTTTATTGGCCAAGTGTGATTGGACACACAAGGAATTTGTCTTGGTGCATAAGCTCTCCGTGTACATAAAAGAAAAGATACGTTAATCAAGAATCATAAGGTACAACACTTAATGATAGTCATAGGGTACAAATAAGCAATCAGGAAACAATATCAATATAAATCTTAAGGATACAAGCAGCAAGTTACATTCATACAGTCATAAGTAGGAGGAGATGGGTGGTGGGAACAATGAGAAGATTAATAGACTGGGGTGGGGGTTAACATGTATTTTAACACGCTTTTATTTGGATATTTTATTGTTGTGAGCCACCCTGAGTCCTACGGAGATAGGGCGGCATATAAATAAAATAAAATAAAATAAATAAAAATAATAGTAGTGCAGACTTAGTGAATAGTTTGACAGTGTTGAGGGAATTAGTTGTTTAGCAGAGTGATGGTGTTTGGGAAAAAACTGTCCTTGTGTCTAGTTGTTCTGGTGTGCAGTGCTCTATAGCGTCGTTTTGAGGGTAGGAATTGAAACAGTTTATGTCCAGGATGCGAGGGGTCTGTAGATATTTTCACAGCCCTCTTTTTGACTCGTGTGGTATACACGTCCTCAATGGAAGGCAGGTTGGTAGCAATCATTGTTTGTGTAGTGATTAAAGAGTTGGGCTACCAGAAGGAGAGCTAGGTTATGGAGCTTGACTTCTATCTCACGGGGCTGTTGTTTTAGCCATAATACGAGAACTAATTCTCATGGAAGCTATCTTGAGCACCAGGGAGAAGGCAGGATGGAAATCTAACCAGCTAATAAACATTTTTCAGACTACCGACTGTAGTAGCGGCTATTGCTGGAACAACCAGTAAATAGACTCACCACAAGGGACTCTTTATTTTCCCTTTCCAACAGAAATAATTATTTAGATAGGATAAAAGCCAGCTTAAGGCTCTGTATTGTTAGTACTTGTTCCTTTCAGGTTTATCTGTGCGACACAAAAATCCTTTTTAAGCCTACTAAGGTATTAGTATTAATATCTCAAACATCACTAAAACTGTTGAAGTTTCTGATGGGTAAATAACTAGTTTGTTATGAAAAATGCTATGGAATCGGAGTTAAGGTACCTTAAGAATCATTCAGCTCATCCCCGTAGTGCGGCATCCCTGACAGATCTGCTTGAAGACTTTGAGCGAAAGTGTCAGGACTGCCCCAACTTGGACCTTAGAAAAGAAAGACCCTCGACTCCATTTGGTTGAAGTGATAGGTTCTTTTACTGAGGTTAAAAATGGTTGCGGCGAGAGAAAGGCTAGATCTAAAGATTCCTGTGCAAAACATAACATTTTCCCCCTTCTTCTGGCCCTCCCTGCTTGATCATTCCATCTCTGTCCAATGGCCTGCTGTTTAGATATTTGGGAATGACCTGGATGGTTGGCGCCACGAAGCAGTTTCACATCCTGTTTCCAGGCCAGGTGTTCTGGAAAACTGGTATATGCCGGTTCTCACACCTCTGGTTTCCCTCAAGGCTGTCACCCCCTCCCCTTTTATCTCCATTCTCTACTTTCCATTGCCCCCTTGTCGCAATTTATGATAGGATAACCAGCATAGTGTAGAAGCTGAAGATGGCAGATCTGATAGTGAAAGTGTCAGGACTGCCCCAACTTGGACCCTAGAAAAGAAAGACTCTCAACTCCATTTGGTTGAAGTGATAGGTTCTTTTACTAAGGTTAAGTGGTTGCGGCGAAAGAAAGGCTCACCACTTCATGTGGCAGACTGTTCCACTGGTTGACAGCCTGAACTTGCTAACTTGTAGTTGCAACCCTTTAATTCTGGACTAGGCAGAAAAGTTCCCTCTGTCACACCTCCTCTCCCTTCAAGATTCTGCAAGCTAAACGCACCCAAATCCGTTAACTATTCCTTGTATGACTAGGTGTGGAGGGATCAACATTCACAGACAGGAATCAGCCCTGGTCATTCATCCACTGTCTGCACAGCACACAAAACTGAACTGAAAAGAATAGCTGTTGATGGTTCAACCTGTTGTGCAGCCCATCTAAGACATGCCTAACTCCCTCAACCATTCATCATTGAGCCGTGCCAGTGCAATGGTTAGAATGCAGGATAGGAGGCTGACTCTGCCCACTACCAGGAGTTTGATCCTGACTGGCTCGACTTAGCCTTCCATCCTTCCGAGGTCGGTAAAAATGAGGACCCAGATTGTTGGGGGCAATATGCTATTTAGTATACTGTCTTTGGTGTAAGCCGCCAAGATTCCTCGGAAAGTGAATAATAGTGAATGAAAGTGAATATGAATAATAAATAAATAATAATAAATAAATTCTGTATACGGCTTAGAGAGGGCTGCAAAGCACTATGAAGTGGTATATTCAGTAAGTGTAAATGCTGTTGATGGAGAGAAGAGCAACAAAGATGATTAAGAGGCTAAAACATACAAAGAACGGTTGCAGGAATTGGGAATGTCTAGTTTAATGAAAAGGGGATGTGGTGGCTCAGTGGTTAAGATGCTGAACTTGTCGATCGAAAGGTCAGCAGTTCAGAGGTTCAAATCCTTAATGCCGCGTAACGGGGTGAGCTCCTGCTACTTGTCCCAGCTTCTGCCTACCTAGCAGCTTGAAAGCACGTCAAAAATGCAAGTAGAAAAATAGGGACCACCTTTGGTGGGAAGGGAACAGCGTTCTGTGCGCCTTTGGCATTGAATCATGCCAGCCACATGACCACGGAGACGTCTTCGGACAGCGCTGGCTCTTCGGCTTTGAAACGGAGATGAGCACCGCCCCCTAGAGTCGGGAACGACTAGCACATATGTGCGAGGGGAACCTTTACCTTTACCTTTTTAGTTTAATGAAAAAAAGGACTCGGGGTGACATGACAGCAGTCTTTCAATATCTAAGAGGTTGCCACAAAGAGGGGGTCAATTGATTCTCCAAAGCAACTGAAGGCAGGACAAGAAGCAACAGATGGAAACTAACCAAGGAGAGAAGCAACCTGGAATTAAGGAGAAATTTCCTCACAGTTAAAACACTTAATCAGTGGAACGACTTGCCTCCAGAAGTCGTGGGTGCTCCAACACTGGAAGTTTTTCAGAAGAGATTGAACAACCATTTGTCTGATGTGGTATAGGGATTCCTGCCTGAGCAGGGGGTTGGACTAGAAGACCTCCAAGGTCCCTTCCAACTCTGTTATTCTGTATTGTGTATTCCATTCTGTATTCTGCTATTGCTATCATATGGCTTGACCTCAAGTCCCCAGCTAGTTACAATTTTTTCTGGCATGGGTACTGTCTATCCCACATTTTTCTAGCTTGCCAAGAAATACATTGTGGTCTACTTTGTCAAATGCCTTACTGAAGTCCAAGTAAACTATGTCCACAGCATTTCACTGGTCCACTAATTGAGTCCCTTTATCAAATCAACATGTAAGACATTTGTCTGTCATGGTCTGTTTTTAACAAACTCATGCTGTCTTCCAGTAATCACCTTGTTCATTCCTTGGTGCTCATAAATCATCATCCTCATTATGTTTCCAGGATTTTCCCAGGTATTGATGTCAAACTGATTGGCCTATAATTTTCTGGATCCATTCCCCCCCCCCCCTTTTTTTTTTTTTTTTTGCTGATTGGGACCACATCAGCTCTTCTTCAAGTCAAGAGAACCTCTAACTAAGATTCTGTACAGTTCGGAGAACCCTTAAATCCTGCTTTTGGTTGGCCTCACCCACCCCTCCCCTCCCCGGAGTCCCCAAGCGGCCTGTTTTGGTGCAGGTAAGTGCAGGGCATGCGCGGAGGCTCAGGGAAGGCGAAAAATGGGCCTACCAGAAGTTCGGGAAGGCCGGAAACAGAGGCTCTCTGGAGGCTGGAAACGGGTTTCCGGCCTCCAGAGGGCCTCCAGAGCCTGGGGAGGCCGTTTTTGCCCTCCCGGAGGCTGGAAGAAAGCCTCCAGAGCCCAGGGAGGGCAAAAACGCCCCCCCCCTCTGTGGTGCAGGAGGCTGACTAGCCCATGCCCACCATGCTCACGCCAACCCAGCAACCGGGCACCTTCCTAAAATTTTTGAAGCCCACCCCTGCTTGGGAGGTGTTCCAGTGGTCTCTGGTTGCAGCACTGCTAAGTGAGGGTTCTTCTTATCTGGCAGAGAGCAAAACAGGGCCTGGTGGTTCAGCAGACTGATAGCATTGTGATTAACACCAGCTGTCTGCAATTACTGTAAGTTCGAATCTCCCCAGACTCAAGGTTGACTCAGCCTTCCATCCTTTCTAAGGTAGGTAAATTGAGGACCCAGTTTGTGGGGGCAATAAGCTGACTTTGTATAAATATACAAAAGTATGAAGGCTATTGCTTAATGCATTGTAAGCCGCCCTGAGTCTCCAGAGAAGGGCGGCATATAAATCAAATTTAAAAAAAAAACAAAAAAACAGGATGCTTCCCTCCTGCTACCCAGGCCTGCCGAAACACCTTCTATTATGTGTGACATGGGACTAGATCAGGGTTTCTCTGCCTTGGCAACCCTAAGCCATGTGAAATCCCCAGAAAAGTTGTCAATATTGAGAAATGCTGGGCTGGAGGTTTCTACTCAGCTATACCACAACTATATAGTGCAAAGAGCAAGGAAGATGATTAAAGGCCTGGAGATTACAACATATGAAGAATGGCTGCTGCAGGATTTGGGTATGGCCAGTCTAAAAGGACTAGGAGTGACATGATAGCAATAGCAGTTACTTATATACCGCTTCATAGTGCTTTTACAGCCTTCTCTAAGTGGTTTACAGAATCAGCCTCTTGCCCCCAACAATCTGGGTCCTCATTTTACCCATCTCAGAAGGATGGCAGGCTGAGTCAACCTTGAGCCGGTGAGATTTGAACCGCCGAACTGCAGCTAGCAGTCAGCTGAACTAGCCTGCAGTACAGCACCACTTCGGCTCTTGATTGCAGTATTCCAGTATTTGAGGGCTGCCACAAAGAAGAGGAGGTCAAATTATGCTCCAAAGCACCAGAAAGCAGGAGAAGAAGCAATGGATGGAAACCAATCAAGGAAAGACGCAACATGGAATTAAGGAGAAACTTCCTAACAGTGAGGACTATTAACCAGTGGAACAGAAGTTGCCACCAGAAACTATGGGTGCTCCATCACTGGAGGTTTTTAAGAAGAGACTGGACAACCACTTGTCTGAAATGGGATAGGGTCTCCTGCTTGAGCAGGGAGACCGCCATGATTCCTTCCAGTTCTTTTCTGATTGATTGATTGATTGATTGATTGATTGACTGACTGACATCTACAGATGTCGAGATGTCGTACAGAATTACGAGCCGAGGGAACTGTAACAGACCATCCATAGAAAGCTTTTGTAAATAGCATTAACTTGGTTGAAACCCTACCCTTCAGCTCAGGGCCTCTTTGGAGTATGAAGCTTGTAAGTGCTGCTGACAGCGTTCCTTTTTATGTGGCCCTAAAGTGGCCTGTTTAAGTGTCAACATCGTGTTTAATTCCACATCGATTAATTCCTCATTAGGCCCGGCATTATATTCTTTCAGGGTCAGTGGCCTGTTAACCAGATTGTCCCATTGCATTTAGGCCTTTCGGAAGAGTTGCATGCACTCGTCCGAGGACTGGGAGGGGCGTATGAAGGGAGTGGAGGTCTTTGTTGAGATATAAATCCATTCGCTTTGAAGCCTTGGTTCCTTCTCTTGATTTATACGGGATTCTTGGGTGGCTGCTAATAATATTCTGCCATGAGACTAATGTTGTGGCCCGCCAGTGACCTGTATGGATCATGGCTGATCCCGACGACGAGGAGGCTGGTGTGGGGTCACGCCAGCAGCTTCGCAGCCGGCACTCGCGTTGGACAGTGAGGAGGCCGAAGAGGATGTGGTGCCAGAGGCAGAGACTCAGCCAGGGCCTTCAAAACCTCCAGAGGCTCCTTCAAGTGGAGAGAGTGAAGTGGAGGAGCCTCTCAATGCTCGAGCACGCAGGGCTGCCAAAAGGCAGGAGTGGCTACTCAGGAGGAGGAGGTCTCCTCGAGAGTAAGGCTTGAGGATAATTGGCCACTCCCTTAGCCTATTTAAGTCGCACACAGTTAGTAATTTCTTGCTGGAAACAACGTATAATTATTACAGAGCATTTTTGAAGAGTGAGTGTCTTATCGTATCTTGTTTTCTGGGCTGGTTGCCAACCTTTGCCGGACTTTGTTTATTCTTGGTACGTTATAACTTTGATAAGGACCATTGGTGTGGGTCAGAATCCTTGGGAATCCGGAGCTGGGGCAGAACAACCAAGGACCGGTATGGGGTCTGAAATGGTGTAGGGCAGTGGTGGCAAACCTTTTACTCACCGAGTGCCAAATAGGTATATGCTTCGTGCGCTTCACGCAGCTCCTCCCCCATGCACTGTGTGTGCAAATGCACCATCTGCGTATGTAAACAGCTTTTGCATGCGTGCACCACCATGCACTGCGCACGCAACCGCACCGTCTTCGCATGCGCACACAGGTTTCGCATGGCTCCCCCGTGCGATGTGTGCACAATTGCAACATTTGTGCACGTGCATGGTTTTCATGTGCGCAGTGCATGCACGTGAATGCCATCTGCGCATGCACGCACTGTGCACCAGTACTCTCGAGCACATGCACAAACTATGGTACAGTGGTGAAATGTAAAATTTGTTACTCCCGGTTCTATGGGCGTGGCTTGGGGGGGGGTTAATGTGACTGGGTGGGCGTGGCCAACTTTTTTTTTTTTTTTTACTTTTAAAACCATTTTTTCTACAACCTCTTTGGACGAAGAGGTTGTAAAAAAAATGCTTTTAAAAGCGTCTGACGATCCCAGCTGTGCCATGCAATCATCGGAGGCTTTTTTTTTATATACTTTTAAAAGCATTTTTTCTACAAGCTCTTTGGACGAAGAGGTTGTAAAAAAAATGCTTTTAAAAGCGTCTGACAATCCCAGTTGTGCCATGCAATCATCGGAGGCTTTTTTTTATATACTTTTAAAAGCATTTTTTCTACAAGCTCTTTGGACGAAGAGGTTGTAAAAAAAATGCTTTTAAAAGCGTCTGACGATCCCAGCTGTGCCATGCAATCATCGGAGGCTTTTTTTTTTTTACTTTTAAAACCATTTTTTCTACAACCTCTTTGGACGAAGAGGTTGTAAAAAAAATGCTTTTAAAAGCGTCTGACGATCCCAGCTGTGCCATGCAATCATCGGAGGTTTTTTTTTTTTTTTACTTTTAAAACCATTTTTTCTACAAGCTCTTCGGGCAAAGAGGTTTTTTAAAAAATGCTTTTAAAAGCATCTGACGATCCCAGCTGAGATGCACGATCATCGGAGGCTTTTTTTTTTTACTTTTAAAAGCATTTTTTTGGTCGAAGAGGTTGTAGAAAAAATGCTTTTAAAAATAAAAATCAAAAGCCTCTGATGATTGGCATGGGTGGGGGCAGGGATTTTTGCTACCGGTTCTCTGAACCACCTGCCTCCTCCTCGAGCGATCTGGTCCAAACCGGGAGCATTTCACCCCTGCTATGGTGACCAAAACTGGATGCCATATTCCATCTTCCGTCATAGGTCTTGTTTTCTACTCCCCCACCCTCCTCTTTTTCCTCCTCTGAACGTGCTTCAGTTTCTCCGAAACCATCTTTTAAAAGCAGAAGGCACAAAGTGCTTGAGTGTAATCTACACACAGCAAAGCGGATAATTGTTGCCTTCGGGTTGAGACTCTTCTCAAGCCCCAACAGTTCATGAATGGAGATGCAAGATTTCTCAGGGAGCTTCATCAATCATCCTTTAACGCCAGGAAAAAAAGAGGGTCTGGAGGCAGAATCTTGGAAATGGAATCCGTGACACCCCAGCCGCCATTCATTAGCGAACTCATTAAGGTGGGAGTCTCACTGAATCATTTCAGCTTCTTTCTCTCCGATTGCTTAACTGAGGCACTAATGGCTCTTATACCGAAATACCGCTGAGCTATCCATCTATTCTGCCCTGGTCATGCTTGGAAATGCTCCGTTTCTTTCTCAACTTTCAAGCATTCTCTTACAGCAGGGCTCTCCAATCTTGGCAACTTTAAGCCTGGCGGACTTCAACTCCCAGAATTCCCCAGCCAGCAAAGCGGACTTCAGCAAAGCTGGTTGGGGAATTATTGGAGTTTATTTATTTATTTATTGGTTCGATTTATATGCCGCCCTTCTCCGGAGACTCAGGGCGGCTTACAATGCGTTAAGCAATAGCCTTCATACTTTTGTATATATCTACTTAGTAGGGCTTTCGCCCCCCCCCCCAAACGGTGTTCTTTTTTTATACAAAGTCAATTTATTGCCCCCACAATCCGGGTCCTCATTTTACCTATCTCGGAAGGATGGAAGGCTGAGTCAACCTTGAGCCTGATGAGATTCGAACTTGCAGTAATTGCAGGCAGCTGACAGCTAAGTGCTATTTAACAGCGCTTTAGTCCGCTGCTCCACCAAGGCTCCGTTGAAGTCCGCCAGGCTTAAAGTTGCCAAGGTTGGAGACCCCTGCCTTACAGTATATTTATATTGCCCTGCAAATAGGAAATACTTCTTGCTTTTGGACTGAAAAGGGTCTACGGTTTGATGGAAAAGTTGAATGCCACCTTATATTTGTTTTTTGTTGTTGTTGTTGTTTGTTTGTTTGTTTTTAAAAAAGCCAAATTGATTCAGTTGTTCTTGGAACAAGCCGAGGAATTGTGAAAATCCCTGGCCAGTGAGAGATAGAACTTTGTGCTTCAGCGTGTGCACGGGGTTGGACTAGAAGACCTCCCAAGGCCCCTTCCAACTCTGTTATTCTGGGATGCAGTTGGCCCCAATTGTCATGCTGATGGCCCAAGACGCTGCTGTTTCCCTTCCTGGGTACAAAAAAAAAATTCAGCAATCATATCAATAGACTTGAGAGGAAGATGTAACAGATTAACAGAGTTGGAAGGGACCTCGGAGGTCATCTAGTCCAACCCCCTGCTCACGCAGGAGACCTATACTAAGGATTCGAACTGCCGACCTTTCTGATCAACAAGCTCAGCGTCTTAGGCACTGAGTCAATGCGAGCCCCCTAATTCCTGGATCAAAGCTTGACTCTTTCTTCAAGATCAAGAATGGGATAGTGGTTTCACACATACACACACCCAAAAGATCCACATGACAGACAGGCTGAAATTCTCCGAGCCCAAGAATATAAATGAAATGTTTCCAAACTATTGCACGATAGGGACAAGGGGTCATTGGTGTGGTGTCCTCCAAGCATGAGGAACGGGAAGATAGGAGCTTCAGCGTGGATATACGGCCTACTATAGATATTTTGTAATTTTAATAAGGGGGGCCCTCGATCCATATTGTGAATATTTATTTTTTATTTATTTATTTATTTTCAATTTATATACCGCCCTTCTCCCTGAGGACTCAGGGCGGTGCACAGCCAGAATTAAAAACATGAAATACAAATATTAAAAACAATTAATATGTGTGTTTTATTATTGTTGATGTTTTGTGTGGTACGTTGGCTGCGCAGGGGTTTTTCAGATAGATTGGTGGTCCTACAAACACTGAAAATAAATAAGTAGATATGTCATCAGCACCTTTTTATTCACGGCCCTAGAGAGGATCTGAAGGGGTGCTCCATGATTTCAGATTAACAGATTAACGGAGTTGCAAGGACCCTTGTAGATCATCTAGTCCAACCCCCCATCCAAGCAGGAGACCCTACACCATTTCTGACAGATGGCAGTCCAGTCTCTTCTTGAAGCCTCCAGTGATGAAGCTCCCACAACTTCCAAAGGCAACTTCTGTTCCATCGGTTGATTGTTCTTACTGTCAGAAATTTTCTCCTTATTTCCAGGTTGTATCTCTCCTTGATCAGTTTCCATCCATTCTTCCTTGTCTGGCCTTCGGGTGCTTTGGAAAACAGGCTGACCTCCTCCTCTCTGTGGCAGCCCCTCAAGTATTGGAAGACTGCCTCGTGTCTCCCCTGGTCCTTCTCTTCACTAGACTAGCCAGGCCCAGCTCCTGCAACCGTTCATCGTATGTTTTAGCCTCCAGTCCCCTCATCATCCCGGTTGCTCTTCTCTGCACTCTTTCCAGAGTCTCAACATCTGTTATATAGTGTGTGATCTAAACTGGATGCAATACTCTAGGTGTGGTCTTACTAAAGCTTTATAGAGTGATATTAATACCTCGGCTGTTTAGTCATTTCTGTGAAATACAAGGAAGTCACAATGAGAAGAGAAGCCATATGTCCTTGCTTCCAACTGAACTGGACCTCTTCAGAAGACGAGGCTGGGTAGACACAGAATTATGGTAGATACAGATACAGATTAAAAGAGTTGGAAGGGACCTTGTAGGTCATCTAGTCCAACCCCCCATCCAAGCAGGAGACCCTACACCATTTCTGACGGATGGCAGTCCAGTCTCTTCTTGAAAGCCTCTAGTGATGAAGCTCCCACAACTTCCAAAGGCAACTTCTGTTCCATCGGTTGATTGTTCTCACTGTCAGAAAATTCCTCCTTATTTCTACATTGAATCTCTCCTTGTTCAGTTTCCATCCATTCTTCCTTGTCTGGCCTTCAGGTGCTTTGGAAGATAGCTGGACCCCCTCCTCTCTGTGGCAGCCCCTCAAGTATTGGAAGACTGTCCTCGTGTCTCCCCTGGTCCTTCTCTTCACTAGACTAGCCAGGCCCAGTTCCTGCAACTGTTCATCGTATGTTTTAGCCTCCAGTCCCCTCATCATCCTGGTTGCTCCTCTCTGCACTCTTTCTAGAGTCTCAACCTCTTTTTTATAGTGTGGTGACCTAAACTGGATGCATTACTCTAGGTGTGGCCTTTTTTTCACCTTCTATCCCTGCCTGTCAATGATAAAGGCAAGAGAAGGCCATTGACTCAGCAAAAGGTTTCGTGCTGCCTTTGAGTCCCTTTATGCCCAGGCAGCAAAGGATTCTTATCGACTTTCTCCTGAAGGAAAAGTGCATCATCATATCTGCAGATCGATAAACTTGAGAGGAAGATGTAACAGATCAACAGAGCTGGAAGGGACCTTGTAGGTCATCTAGTCCAACCCCCCCCCACCCAAGCAGGAGACCCTGACACCATAAGTTATCATGACTTCTGCTAGTTTTGTCAGCCAGTTGTGAATCCATCTGGTGGTGATGCTATCTATCCCACTTTTTTTCTAGCTTACTGAGAAATATGTTGTGGTCTACTTTGTCGAATGCCTTTCTGAAATCTAAGTATATTACGTCCACAGTATTTCGCTGGTCTACTAATTTAGTCACTATGTTGAAGAATGAGATAGGCTTTTCCTCTGTCACAGCTGGTGGAAAGGAAGGTGATGCATTCTCTTCCAGTTGCTCTCACTTCTCTTGAGTCACGCCAGACTTCATGGATACAGCAAAGGGTTAACCCTTGGCAGTTCAGGAGAACAAAGATCCGTTGTCAACTTGCCCAGTTCAAAACCAAGTCAAGATGGTGACCACTACCATGCAATCAAAGTCTTGTCCTTGGTGAGCTGTGGACGGACAGGGCTTATCAGGTTGAGTGACTCATGGACATCATGTTCTGCCCCAGCTCCGGATTTCCGAGGATATTGACACACACCAACGGTCCTTATCAAATTTATTTAAGTAGCAAGGATAAACCAAAGTCCGGCAAAAGTTGGCAACCAGCCCAGAAAACAAGATATGATAAAATACTCTGATAATAAATACTAGTTGTTTCCAGCAAGAACGCACAGCTGCGTGCGACTTAAATAGTCTAAGGGAGTGGCCAATTATCCTCAAGCCCTACTCTCAAGGAGACCTCCTCCTCCTGAGTAGCCACTCCTGCCTTTTGGCAGCCCTGCGTGCTCGAGCATTGAGGAGAGGCTCCTCCACTTCGCTCTCTCCACTGGAAGGAGCCTCTGGAGGTTCTGA
Source organism: Pantherophis guttatus (assembly GCF_029531705.1). Next base: position 17,722,924 of record NW_026844099.1, read on the forward strand.
AGGCCCTGACTGAGTCTCTGCCTCTGGCACCACATCCTCTTCAGCCTCCTCGCTGTCTGACGCGAGCGCCGGCTGTGCAGGCTGCTGACGCGATACCACACCAGCCTCCTCTTCATCGGGATCAGCCACGATTCGCACAGGCCGCTGGCGGGCCACAACACCTCAGGAGGTGGAACAGGGGCATACTTATGCCATAGAGGAGGTGCAAAGTGGGGAAGCCAAGATGGGTTACCAGGATAGTAAGCCACAGAGCGGTGAGGGGTTGGTATAAATTCAATTTTCCAATACAGGAGAATATTTGTAGCTCAGGGTTGAAATGAGGGGTCCTTGGTGCTCTCTGGGTTTGCTAGTTTTCTTGCAGACATTTCATGACCCAACTAGATAACAGCATCAGTGCTAGAAGGGAGTTGGGTTTGTGGAGTGGCGGGGAAGGAAAAGAGGAAGAGGAGGACTGTAGGGTCCTTGGTGCTCTTTGAGCTTGGTGGTTTTCTTGCAGACATTTCATGACCCAACTAGGTAACAGCATCAGTGCTAGCCCTTATCTCAGTTTAGCTAAGCTCCCATTTCTTCTTTCTCTTCGTCTGCATTTGATGTGATGTGGAGCATCCTAAAAGGAAAGACTGGTTGGCCATAAATTTCAGAGCGCCAACATTTTATGGCTCAAAGCGGAAAACATTTTTACAGTGTCCTGACCCTGCGGCATGTTTTCCCACCCCTCCTGTACACCCCAAACACCCCCTCGCACAATTTTACTCATTGCCTGCTCCCGTCAGCTGCCCTCTCTACTCATTCTGCAGAAGTGTTGGCTGTGTCGCCTGCAAGACAAGTATCATCCCCCTCCCCAATCTCCCAGTAAAAGCCTCCCCCATCTGGCGCCCTGCAGATGTGCTGCTTTCAATTCTCCTTGTTCCCAGCTTTATTGTCATGAGATTTGTAGGCCCACATCTGGAGACTGTCAAGACTGGAGAAAGATTTAGTAGGAAGGTGTGTGTGTGTGGGGGGGATCTGCGCCTTATGATGGATGAAATTATCACCAAAGGAGTCGTGCTAACTTGAAGGATGGCAAACCTCTTGGCTTAAAATAATAATTCTTAAATGGGGGGTGGGTTATTAGGGCAAATCTTGGGGTTCTTGCAGCTGTTTGTAAATAGGTTATTTGTGGCTCAGTTTGGAACTGTTCCACAGGTAGTCCTCGACTTGCGACCCCAAGTGAACTCGAAGGAAGGAAGGAAGGAAGGAAGGAAGGAAGGAAGGAAGGAAGGAAGGAAGGACAAGGAATAGGAATAGGAATAGGAATAGGAATAGGAATAGGAATAGGAATAGGAATAGGAATATTATATACCGCTTTACAGTGCTGTACAGCCCTTTCTAAGCCGTGTACAGAGTCAGCCTGTTGCCCCCAACAATCTGGGTCCTCATTTTACTGACCTTGGAAGGATGGAAGGCTGAGTCAACCTTCTCAGTGCAGTGACACAATGGTTAGAATGCAGTATTGCAGGCTGACTCTGCCCACTGCCAGCAGTTCAATCCTGACTGGCTCAAGGTTGACTCAGCCTTCCATCCTTCCAAGGTGGGTAAAATGAGGACCCAGATTGTTGGGGGCCAGAGGCTGACCCTTTAAACTGCTTAGAGAGGGCTGTAAAGCACTGTGAAGCGGTATATAAGTCTTAGTGCTATTGCTATCCTCATGTGGAGTTTGGTGCCCTCATTACAGGGCAGGAGAAGGCTGGAGAAACCCTGTTTCTCTCACATGCGCAGCCCTAATGCCTAGCGTGACTCACCAAACTCCCAACGGATTTGTCTTTCCTTGCATTTTTGGCATCTTCTCCCCCCCTCCCCTTTTCCCCCCTCCCGGTGGGTAGAATGGCTTTAATTTCCCAAGAGAAGCCTCCTCCGTGTGACACGCTGTCAGCCGGGCGCTCGGAACCTGTGCCTTGTTTTGCGCCATACAATGGGGCTGGAGCGTGTCAAAACATGACAAGCAGCCAGCCAATGTCACCAGTGCGATCCAAATGCTCAGCCTTGAGGGGTTTTGGAAGAGCTTAATAATCTCAGGCACGGATTGTCCCCGCTTGCTGAGCAGGTGCCATCTCTCCTCCGAAGAGATCTCGCTCGGAGCCACGGCAGCTGCAGTTCTCTCTCTCCGATTGGCAGCTTCATTAAGCGCACCGAGTGAGTTATGATGGCAAGAGCACAGGCTTAGTTTTGGTTTCCCGGCGTTTGATTACCCGAAAGGGGGAACCGTCTTCGGTCTGATCCGTCCCTTGGTGCCGTTCCCAATGCCCCGATAAAATATCTGAGCCATATCTATAATATTGACAGAGCAAATGATCGTAATTTATTGATGGAGATTTATAGCCCTTTATAGCAGGCTCGGAGAGCTCTCCAAACGTATTCCTACCCTCACCTCTCTGCATACAAGAGGCTGGCTGCCAGTGGGGTAGAGAGGGGGTCTGTGGCCAACTCGCCACTGCCAACACTATAATACCACTCTATAAAGCCTTAGTAAGGCCACACCTAGAGTACTGCATCCAGTTTATTTATTTATTGTTTATTTATTGGTTGGATTTATATGCCGCCCTTCTCCGGAGACTCAGGGCAGCTTACAATGCGTTAAGCAATGGACTTCATACTTTTGTATATACCTGCTTAGTAGGGCTTTTGCCCCCCCACACCCCGCAAGTGGTGTTTTTACACAAAGTCAGCTTATTACCCCACAATCCGGGTCCTCATTTTACCTACCTCAGAAGGATGGAAGGCTGAGTCAACCTTGAGCCTAGTGAGATTTGAACTTGCAGTAATTGCAGGCAGCTGGCTTTACTTTAACAGCACTTTAGCCACTGCGCCACCAAGGCTCCTCTTTTGGACACCAGATTATAAAAAAGATGTTGAGACTCTAGAAAGAGTGCAGAGAAGAGCAACCAGGATGATGATGGAACTGGAGGCTAAAACGATTGAACGGTTGCAGGAACTGGGCCTGGCTGGTCTAGTGAAGAGAAGGACCAGGGAAGACAGGATAGCAGTCTTCCAATATTTGAGGGGCTGCCACAGAGAGGAGGAAGGGGGTCAAGCTATTTTCCAAGGCACCTGAAGGCCAGACAAGGAACAATGGATGGAAACTGAACAAGGAGAGATTCAACCTAGAAATGAGAAGGAATTTTCTGACAGAGAGAACAATCAACCCATGGAAGAGAAGTTGCCTTCGGAAGTTGTGGGAGCTTCATCACTGGAGGCTTTCAAGAAGAGACTGGACTGCCATCTGTCAGAAATGGTGTAGGGTCTCCTGCTTGGGTGGGGGGTTGGACTAGATGACCTCCAAGGTCCCTTCCAACTCTGTTAATCTGTAAGGCTTAACATGCATCACCTGCTGGTGTCTTGTCCCTCCTTTCCTTAAGGAGGCAGCATCGGTGTCACCGGAAGGAAGGCTGCGGTGGCTTTCTTTGCCTTTTGCTTGGCGCCCAAGTGCTTGCCTTCTTCTGCTCTCTCAAGGTCGTGGCAAAAATAGCTGTTCTCCTGTTATTGGGCTCTGTTTGCACGGCAGGCTAAACTGGGTCAGGAGAGGTTAGTGTGTTGTGCAAACAGGATCCGGTTAATTAACTCCTGCAGAAAACGGTAGTTAAACCTTCCCACCTAGTGAGCTGCATCGCCCGAATGAATCAGCAGCTCCCCTTCCCCAGGAGAGATCTTCCAAAAATGAGCCTCGCCGAGGGACTTCCTCCCTTACCAGCTGTGAGACTGTCTGTTTCTCAACCTCGCTGGCTGGGGAATTCTGGGAGTTGAAGTCCACCCATCTGAACATTGCCAAGATTGAGAAACGTTGGTCGGTTACCCTAGAACTAAAAGAAAAAGATGATTCGGAATTTTATGCGGTTTGGAAAAAATGGCACACTTGGATAGATAATAGAAATAAAAATTGGAAATATATAAAAGGGTATTGAGGATTAGATATTGAATGTATATAATGAATATATCAGTGATGGCTAGACTTTTTGCCATCGCGTGCCAAAAGCGGGGAGGACGCAGGGAGGTCGCCCACATGCGCACCCACACCTATAATTAAATGCATCCCGTCCCCACACATGCCCCCACACGCCCTCCCACGCTTTTAACACGTGATGGCCTGGTAGGCCTATTTTTCACCCTCCCCAGGTTTCCGAGCAGGGGTGAAATGTAAAATTTGTTACTACCGGTTCTGTGGGCGTGGCTTGGTGGGGGGGGTAATGTGACTGGGTGGGCATGGCCAATTTTTTTTTTTTACTTCTCAAAGCATTTTTTCTAATGCTTTGAAAAGCCTCTGCCGATCAGGCAACTCAGCTGGGATCGTCAGAGACTTTTCAAAGCATTTTTTTCACCACCTCTTCAACCAAGAGGTTGCAGAAAAAAAGTGCTTTGAAAAGTCTCTGATGATCCCAGCTGAGCCGCGCGATCATCAGAGGCTTTTTTTAAAAAATTTTCAAAGCATTTTTTCTAATGCTTTGAAAAGCCTCTGCCGATCAGGCAACTCAGCTGGGATCGTCAGAGAGGCTTTTTAAAAAATCCCTCTCTGCTGATCAGGCAACTCAGCTGGGATCGTCAGAGACTTTTCAAAGCAATTTTTTTAACCACCTCTTCGGCCAAGAGGTTGCAGAAAAAAGTGCTTTGAAAAGTGTCTGATGATCCCAGCTGAGCCGCGCGATCATCAGAGGCTCTTTTTTTTTTTACTTTTAAAGGCATTTTTTCGGCGGAGGAGGTGGTAGAAAAAAATGCTTTTAAAAGTTAAAAAAAAAGCCTCTGATGATGGTGTGGCTCAGCTGGGCATGGTGGGGGGGAGGGCAGGGATTTTTGCTACCGGTTCCCCAAACCACCCGCCGACATCGCTACCGGATCGTGTGATCCGGTCCGAACCGGGAGCATTTCACCCCTGCTCCAGACGCTTTCTAGGAGCCTGCAGAGGGTGAAAACGGCCTTCCCCACCCCACCCCCCATCCCACGGAGGCCCATGGAGGCCAGAAACAGCCCATTTCCCAACTTCCGGTGGGACCGGGAGGCCCAAAAATCAGCTGGCCAGCGCACACATGCACGCTGGAGCTGAGCTACAGCAATGCTCGCATGCCCACTGATATGGCTCCGTGTGCCACTTGTGGCACCCGCACCATAGATTCACCATCACGGGTATATATTGTATGGAATGTTGATCCGAAGTATACAAAAATGACAGTCTGTTGATTATGTACTAGAGTTGTGTAAAGGAAAATTGTAATAAAAATTATTTCAAAAAAAGAGAGAGAGAGAGAGAGAGAGAAACGCTGGTCCAGAAGCATCGATTCTCAAGTTATCCATTCCCCTCTGGGGGAAGACGGGGGTTAAGAAATACGAAGTACAAGTAGTCCTCGCCTTACGATCACAATTGAGCCCAAAGTTTATCTCGTTAAGTGAGATGTTTGTTAAGAGAGTTTTACGACCTGTCTTCCTTCGGCAAAACTTTTTCTATTCACCCTTCTGTCCCTCCCAAACAGGGAAACGGTGAAAGACAAACATGTTAAATGACTGGAGTCCAGAATTTAGGAAAATCTGAAATCATGCTGCATGTTCTTGGTGCTCCAGATACTTGAATTGTAATAAACATTTCTGTGACATCCTCCCCAAAGTAAAAAAAAAAAAAAAACCTGTCGTTTTGCATAAAAATCTATTTAGGACAGTGTTTCTCAACCTTGGTAGCTTGAAGATGGGTGGACTTCAACTCCCAGAATCCCCCAACCAGCAGCGGTTCTCGGTTTTATTTTCATAAAGTATACTTCAAGGAAAGGTCATGATCCATTCTCTAATCAAGGTACAATTACCCAAAAGCAGAATGGGATTAATTGCCACCCTGACACGTGGTAGCAGAGGATTCTACCACTGAGCGCTGCTGGCTGGGGGATTCTGGGAGTTGAAGTCCACCCATCTTCAAGCTTCCAAGGTTGAGAAACACTGCTTTAGGACTTCAGTCAAAGTTCCACAGGTGCAAGCAATGGGTTCCCCAACCTTTCTGACTTTGCAGACCAGTGGGAGGGGGAAACAGTGGGGATGGTCCCATGGGAGTGCCGGGAAGCACACACACACACGCAGCTCCATTTGTACAAGTGTGGGGGAGCTTGCGCAAATGGAGTTGTACGTGCACACGCTTGCCCACTGCTCGCACAAGTGGAGGTGAGGTGCACATGGACATGCTCACCTGCCGCTTCCACGACCCAGTTCCGAATGGCCCAGGGGTTTGGGATCCCTGGAGTAAGACATCTCTTCTTCTTCTTCTTCTTCTTCTTCTTCTTCTTCTTCTTCTTCTTCTTCTTCTTCTTCTTCTTCTTCTTCCTCTTCCTCTTCCTCTTCCTCTTCCTCTTCCTCTTCCTTTCTCCTCCTTTCTTCTTCTTCCTCTTCCTCATCCTCTTCCTCTTCCTCATTCTCCTCCTTTCTTCTTCTTCTTCTTCTTCTTCCTCTTCCTCTTCCTCTTCCTCATTCTCCTCCTTTCTTCTTCTTCTTCTTCTTCTTCTTCTTCTTCTTCTTCTTCTTCTTCCTCTTCCTCTTCCTCTTCCTCTTCCTCATTCTCATTCTCCTCCTTTCTTCTTCTTCTTCTTCCTCCTCCTCCTCCTCCTAGTCCTTCTTCTCATATTCCCGCAGATGCAGGGTCTGCTTTTCGGATCATCGGAGGCCACTTTGCATGGTCAGCTGCATCTTCAGGATGCAGGCCCACAGCTTGCATATCTTTATTGATGGTATCTTGCCATCTCTTTTTTGGGTGCCCACAAGGTCACCAGCCATTGACTTCTAGTTGGTAGGCAGTCTTGGCCATGGTGGAAGGTGCTGCTCTCTGGACATGTCCATACCAGGAGAGCCGGCCTTCTCTCTCATCTTCTCTGTAATTGGGGCCACACCAAAATGGTGTCATTTGTGATGCGGTCAAGAAGGGAAATGCCCGATATCCAATGGAGCATTTGCATTTCCATGGCACGGAGAGAGCTTTCGTAAGAAATATACCTGTCGGGTTTTTTTTTCTCTTTCCAAAATCTGTTGCTAATAATTGGCTCGAGGGAATTTCTTGTTTCAATTGGGGTCGTTTTACTCATATTTGTCTAGACTGGGTGCCGTTTGTCTAGTCTCTAATGCAGGGGTGTGAAACTCAGTTTCATTGAGGGCCACATGAGGGCTGTGGTTGACCTCAGGGAGCCAGGCAGGCGTGGCTGACTCGGTGGGCGTGGCCAGCTTGACATCACTCTCTGGGAGTGGCCAACTGGGTGGGTGTGGCCAACTGGGTGGGCGTGGCCAGCTTGACACCATTCACTGGGCCAACTGGGTGGGCGTGGCCAGCTTGATGCCACTCCCCAAACTGCTGACATGTTTCCTCTTCGCATTGGGTAGACTGGGTCGAAGTGACCTGGGCCGGCCCCTTACATTTTCCAGGCCACATTGCAGGTCGGATGCCGCCCGCGGGCCTTGAGTTTCACACCCCCTGCTCTAGTGGTACCTTTCAAACGCCTCTGTTGTGAATGACAATGACGTGTCGGTCTCCAGGAATGATCTAATCTGCCTCTTCCTTTCTCTTTCTCCCCCTTCCTTCCTTTGGGACGTTTTTCAGGAAGCAAACTGCTGATTTTGGTGCTGTGCTTGAACTTCCCATCCGAAGTGGAGCTGTGTCCCGGAGCATGCGTGTGTTACAGTGAACCCAAAATCACAATCAGCTGCCAGCAGCAAGGGATCGCCACCATCCCCGTCGAGATCCCAGTCCAGACTCAGCGGATTTTCCTACACAACAACCGAATCAACCTGATCCAGTCCACCAGCTTTACTTTCTGCCGCAACATCTCCATTCTGTGGATCCACTCCAACAATATCAGTCTTATTGAACCCGGGGCGTTCTATGGGCTCGACAAGTTGGAAGAGCTCGATCTGAGCGACAACGTGAACCTGAAGTCCATCAATCCTTCTACCTTCCAGGGCCTTGTCCACCTGCATACTTTGCACCTGGATCGCTGCGGGCTCCTGGAGTTGTCCACGGGTCTTTTTCGGGGGCTTTTCTCCTTACAGTATCTCTACCTGCAGGACAATGACCTGCAGGAGCTTCTGGACGACACCTTCCTGGATCTTGCTAACCTCACCTATTTGTTTCTGCATGGGAACAAAATCAAGAGTTTGTCGGAAAACGTGTTTCGGGGGTTGACGAATCTGGATAGGCTGCTGCTGCATCAAAACAGGGTCAGCGTGGTCCATCGGAGAGCATTCCATGACCTGGGGAAAGTGATGACCTTGTACCTTTTTAATAACAACTTGACGGTGCTGACCGGAGAGACGATGGCTCCGTTGGGGTCTCTCCAATACCTTCGACTCAACGGCAACCAGTGGGTGTGTGATTGCCAGGCTCGGTCGCTCTGGGATTGGTTTAAGCAGTTCAAAGGGTCTTCCTCCGAACTGGAGTGCCACTTACCTGCTCAGCTGGCCGGAAAGGACCTCAAGCGCTTGCAGAGCACGGACCTGGAAGGCTGCCTCGACTCCTTCAACCAGGTCAGAACGAGCGTCTTCAGCACCAAAACCAGATCTGGCAAACGGCCCACGGCGGACCCGACGCTCGGTCCTCAGGACAACGGGCAGAAATGCTGCCAGCCAGAGATGGATAAATCTTTCATTTACGAAGCCAAAGCCAATCGGGCTTCTCCTAATAACCCACTCAAGGATAAGGAAAATATGGCCAAAACCAAGCATCAGGTGGAGGTGGAACTGCCCAAAAACGGCAGCAACAAGCACATCAACGACTCGCCCTTTGGAACGTACCCCAGTGCGGTCGACCCCCCTTTGACCAACTTGAAACCCGAGTTCTTGGGTCCCGTAGAGCCCTCCACCGCTCCGACCAAAAGGAGGCAGGGGTGTTCTCGAAGGAATAAGTCCAGGTCTCAGTGCCGTATGGCACAGCCGGCTCCCAGTGCCAGTGCCAGCCCCCCGGTCCTCCCGAGCCTTCTTCTGCCCCCCGTCATGTGGAGTCTCTTTTGCTTCTCTTGAAATTGATCCAGCCTTTGCTTTCAGGAGGGGCTCTCAGCTTTAAGAGAGGAACAGGAGGTGGGAGAGGGGACGGGATGGGACGGGACGGGACGCAAGGCCTCGTCTCTCCAAAGGTTGTGAAGGAGAGGCTATGCCCAGAGAAAAATGTTACGATGCTAAACATTATACTGGATGCCTTTATAAACTCTCTCTCTCACACACACAAAATCAACAACAACAACAACAAAAGTGTAAATAATTTATTTCTTCCTTCTGGAATTTATATGTTTGATTTTGATTGGTTGATCTTACCTTTGTCTTTGGAATTACCCTTTTCCCAAAGAGAAAGAAAGAAAGAAAGAAAGAAAGAAAGAAAGAAAGAAAGAAAGAAAGAAAGAAAGAAAGAAAGAATAGAAAAATAAGAGGTCTATTAACCCCCATATCTTTGTAATGTTTCCCCCCACCCTAAAATCATTCCTTGTAATTTGAAGTCCTAAACGATATTGCACATTTTCCCATCTGCTGAGATCACATCAGTGGCAATTTTTTTTAAAAATTCCTACCTTTCTGAATTTCGAGGTTTTAACCTCCTTTCGTTTCCACCTGACTGGGTTTGCAGAAGGAGGCATTTGTTAAAGAATGCTCCCTTTTTTTCATTCACCGAAGACTGCAGTATATATATAAATATGAATATAGATTATATATATATATATATATATATATATATATAGATATGCATTTTATTTTACTTGTGTACAAGTACAAAAAAAAAATACGAAATAAATATTTCTTTCTTTTTTCCTTGCGGTGTTATCACCTTTGCACGCACATACCGCTCACATCTCTTCCGGGGGTCCTTCAGTGTTGGAGTTTTCTTTCTGGATTTGCTGATTTTTGTCTGTTAAGCTCCTGCAAAGGTACCCGAGAGCCATTCCCTGCCGGAAGGAAAGGCAGCGCCTGAGCCAGGCGGGGCCACTTTAGGCAATTTCCAGTTGGCGTCAGCAAAGGATTCCCTCCCAGAAAAGCCACTCTTGTTAAGCCACCCTCCCTGGCTCCCTGAAGGGCCTCTGCTCGCATGGTGAATATTTCAGAGTAGCTCAGAATAGCAAGCAAGGATGGAAATGAGGGCTCTGGCCAAAGCAGCTTAGACGCCAGAGGACAGGCAAGCACAAGCCAAGAGCCAACAATAACCCAAATAAGGAAAGAGAGAGAGGAAAATATCTCTTGCAGTCTATTAAAGCTGAACTAAATTGTGGTCTCTGTCTGTAGGGGTGTGTGTGTGTGTGTGTTGGGATGTCTAGTCTAGACTTCATATATATATATATTTTTCTAGGAAATTTGAAAAGGTTTCTTTGACAGTCTTCTGGAGACTACAGCTTCTCTGTACTCTTTGGCTCATCTTGCCACGGCCAAGTCATCTGCCAGCCAACCCACCACAGCCAACATCCCACGGCCAACCCACCATGGCCATCTTGCCATAGCCAACTTCCCACGGCCAACCCGCCATGGCCAACTCAGTATGGCCATCTTGCCATGGCCAACCCACCATAGCCAACATCCCATGGCCAACCCACCATGGCCATTTCACCATAGCCAACTTGCCACGGCCAACCTGCCACAGCCAACTTCCCACGGCCAATCCACCATGGCCAACCCACCATGGCTATCTTGCCATAGCCAACTTCCACGGCCAACCCGCCATGGCCAACTCAGTATGGCCATCTTGCCATGGCCAACCCACCACAGCCAACATCCCATGGCCAACCCACCATGGCCATCTCACCATAGCCAACCTGCCACAGCCATCTTGCCACAGCCAACTCAGTTCCCATGGCCAACCTACCACAGCCATCTTGCCCAGCTAGCCCACCACAGCCAACATCCCACAGCCAACCCACCATGGCCATCTTGCCATAGCCAACTTCCCACGGCCAACCCGCCATGGCCAACTCAGTATGGCCATCTTGCCATGGCCAACCCACCATAGCCAACATCCCATGGCCAACCCACCATGGCCATCTTGCCATAGCCAACTTCCACGGCCAACCCGCCATGGCCAACTCAGTATGGCCATCTTGCCATGGCCAACCCACCACAGCCAACATCCCACGGCCAACCCACCATGGCCATCTCGCCATAGCCAACTTGCCATGGCCAACCCACCATGGCCATCTCGCCATAGCCAACCTGCCACAGCCATCTTGCCACAGCCAACTCAGTTCTCACGGCCAACCCACCACAGCCATCTTGCCCAGCTAGCCCACCACAGCCAACATCCCACGGCCAACCCACCATGGCCAATCTTGCCATAGCCAACTTCCCACGGCCAACCCGCCATGGCCAACTCTACCCAAAGGTAGATGACCCTTGGTTGCCATGGCCAACTTGCCACGTCCTACTCAGTATGGCCATCTTGCCATAGCCAACGTGCCACAGCCCCACAGCTAACCCACCACAGCCAACTCGCCACGGTCAACTTGCCACAGGACAACTTGCTGCATGACAAGAGTTACACTGATATCAAAGAAATGGTACAGTAGAAAGGATGCAAAAGGAGGAACAAAATGAAATGTGAAAGGCAAAAGTTAAAACAATTTTTTCTGTATTTTCAATAATTAGATTGAATTGTTAAATTATGCCACGGCGAGTCTTCCTGCGGTGAGTTGGCCACGACAAATTGCCTTGCAGCGAGTTGGCCATGGCAGATTGCCCCATTCCATCTTTTCCAGCACCTTCCAGACTCCCCGAGTGTCTACTTTTTCTGAATTCCCCAGGGAAGAAAATTCCCTCCTGGACAGGTGTTAAGCCGGGGAGACTGCAAGCAGCTGGAGAGAATTGTAACGAGAGCTATGGGAAGGGAACGTCACGAGGTGGCAGAAGTCTCAATGACAGGGTTGCTTTATCTTTATCTTTATTTGATTTGTATACCGCCCTACTCCCGAAGGACTCAGGGTGGTGAACAGCCAAACAGTAAAATACATAAATACAAAATTTAAAAACAGGATAAAATCGAATTAAACAATTTGGCCCAGAGAAATTAAAACACCCCAATCATTTAAAAAACAGATTAAAATTTGCATATTAAAAAGAAAAGAGGGAAGAGATTAGGCCAGACCCACTTGGTGGAATAAAAAGGTCTTAAGAGCGCGGCGGAAGGTGCGCAGATCCGGGATCCTCCGTATCTCCAGGGGGAGCTCGTTCCAGATAGTAGGTGCCCCCACAGAGAAGGCCTTCCCCCTGGGGGCCGCCAGTCGACATTGTTTGGCCGACAGCACCCTGAGGAGCCCCTCTATGAGAGCGTCCCGGCCGGTGGGAGGCTATTGGTGGTAGTAGGCGGTCCCGTAAATAACCGGGTCCTAAGCCATGGAGCGCTCTAAAGGTGGTAACCAAAACCTTGAAGCGCACCCGGAAGACCACCAGGAGCCAGTGCAGCTCGCGAAGGAGAGGTGTTACATGGGAGCGCCATGTCGCTCCCATTACCACCCACGCGGCCGCACTCTGCGCCAGTTGGAGCCTCCGGGTGCTCCTCAAGGGGAGCCCCATGTAGAGAGCGTTACAGTAGTCCAGGCGGGAGGTGACGAGGGCATGAGTGACCGTGCGTAAGGAGTCCCGATCCAGAAAGGGATGCAACTGGCGAATCAGGCAAACCTGATGAAAAATCCTCCTGGTCACAGCCGTCAAATGCTCTTCTAAAGACAGACGTGAATCCAGGAGGACGCCCAAGTTGCAAACCTTCTCCGTGGGGGCTTTCCTTTTAGAACCCAAATTCTCAACTCACTAAGGCAGAAATGCCTTCCGCTTTTTACTAAAAACGTTGCTGCAAAGCGACAAAGTGGCTGTTGGTTTTCCAGGTAACAGAGAAATGTACAGATGGCTGCAATTTACCTTGGAAATCTCTCTTTGTCTGTGGGATGGCGACCGCTTGATATCTACGCACGTCCCTGGGCTGTTTGGTTAAGAACATCGCACTGCTTCCAAGAAAAAATCTCTCTTCATATTTTAGCTTGGGAAAGGAAATTTGAAAGCCATTTCTGTTTCAGAGGCATTGTGGAACGTATGAATGGGTAAGTACAGAGTAGTCCTTGACTTACAACTCTTCGTTTAGTGACCATTCCAAAGTTACAATGTCCTTGAAAAGAGTGACTTATGACAGCCTTTCAAACGGCCATTGCTGCATCCCTCTAGTCACGTGATCAAAATTCAGATGACTGCCTTGTCCCCGGCTCATGTGATCTCCTTTTATTGTCTGGAAAAGGTAATTTTTTTCTATATGACCCAGTGGAGTATTGCCTCTGACTACAGTCGTGGCCAGAATTGTGGAAAAAGTGTATTTTTGAGGTTTGATGTCTAATAACACCACTTTTTTTTCCTGGAATTTCAAGATAATCCTATTCCACTGCTGGAATGGCTTGGGAATAGCCCAGACCTTCACCCAATTGAAAATCTATGGAGCCGACTGAAGGAACTTGTTAGTCAGAAGCGACCCAGCAATAAAACCCAGTTAATAGAAGCCATCATTCAATCTTGGTTTCACATTAGAACAGCTGCAGAACTAAAAGACCTGGTTCCCTCCATGGAAGTCATTGTCAGGCCGTCATTCATGCTAAAGGTTACCCAACGAAGTATTAACTGACGTGGTGATCATTTCTGCATATCTCGTTTTTTCTAGGGTGATCATTTTTGTGTATCTCATTTTTTCTACCCGTTTCACTTTTCTTCTTTATGCTGTAACCGCCATTCTAATAGCAAATCCTCCATAAAAGTTATTGCATTACATTCTTGATTAAATTATCTTTCCATTGATATATAATTTTATGGTACTTCTCCAAAAAAAAAGTGGTGTCATTAGCTAGTTTTAGAAAATACATTTTTCTCCAAAAGGTTTCCACAATTCTGGCCACTTCTGTAATCCTTCAAGAATTATATCCTGATTTTGGATCTACACAGAAAGAGTAAACCAATGTAAATGCGTTCCAAAATGATCAAACGAACTGTGACATTTTATACTGCTGAGGAAATAATAATAATAATAATAAAAAGTTTACTACATTTTAATATTTTTGTTCCGGAAGTTGCTACCTTTATTTTTGTGCAGAGTCCTTCTTAAAAAAAAGGGAGATTGTATCTGCGATCTCAAGCGATACAGACTATTTCCCTGTTTATTCTCTGGAATAACAACTCTCCCCCATCAGTGCTGGGGAAATACAGTGCTTCTCATACTGCTGCTTTTGTGTCGTAATTATAAAAGCTGGATTTTGACAGGTGGCAAAAAACATTGCATATAGCAATAGCACACAGACTTATAAACCGCTTCACGATGTTTTACAGCCTCTCTCTATGCGGTTTACAGAGTCAGCCTCTTGCCCCCAACAACCTGGGTCCTCATTTTACCCACCTCGAAAGGATGGAAGGCTGAGTCAACCTTGAGCTGGTTAGAATCGAACTGGCAGTGGGCAGAGTTTGCCTGCAATACTGCATTCTAACCACTGTGCATCATGGAAGGAAGGAAGGAAGGAAGGAAGGAAGGAAGGAAGGAAGGAAGGAAGGAAGGGCTAAGAAGGAAGGGAGGGAGGGAGGAAGAAAAGGAAGGAAGGAAGAGCTAAGGAGGAAGGGGAAGGAAGGAAGGAAGGAAGACCTAAGGAGGAAGGGAGGGAGGAAGGAAGGAAAGAAGGAAGGAAGAGCTAAGGAGGAAGGGGAAGGAAGGAAGGAGGGAAGACTTAAGGAGGGAGGGAGGGAGGGAGGAAGGGAAAGGAAGAGCAATAGCAATAGCACTTAGACTTACATACCGCTTCACGATGCTTTACAGCCCTCTCTCAGTGATTTACAGAGTCAGCCTCTTACAGCCAAGAATCTGGGTCCTCATTTTGCCAATCTTAGAAGGATGGAAGGCAGAGTCAACTTTGAGCCGGTCTGGATTGAACTCCTGGCAGTGGGCAGAGTTTGCCTGCAATACTGCATTCTAACCACTATGCACCATGGAAGGAAGGAAGGAAGGAAAAAGGAAGAGCAATAGCACTTAGACTTATATACCGCTTCACGGTGCTTTTCAGCCCTCTCTAAGCGGTTTACAGAGTCAGCATTTTGTCCCCAACAATCTGGGTCCTCATTTTACCCACCTCAGAAGGATGGAAGGCTGAGTCAACCTTGAGCCAGGCGAGATTATGAGATTGGCAGGGGCTCCTGTGGGGAGGGGGGGTAAAAAATTGAAAGATGACATGAAGACTGCATGATTCAAGCCATCATCTTCACCATCTTTTGCCTAGCCACCCTGAGTGGACACCCCGGGAATCAGAGCAAGCCTTTTGCAAGAGAAACTGTTCCTTTGGGGTTGGGAGTTGGAGTAGACCAAGAGTCAGCAACCGTAAACACTCAAAAAGCCACAAAGGTCCTAACCCCCATTCAATTCTGGAGCCAACCGGAAGTCCGGTTCCTCCATCATCGTCTCCTCCTAGTGTGGCGTCCTTTTTCCTCTGCTGACCGGAAGTCCAGTTCCCCCACCATAGGGTCTCATCCTAGCATCCTTTTTCCTCTACCTGTCCTAACCAAAAGCCCTATCAATCATGGAGCCGACTGGGGACAGGGAGCCGCAGCAGAGGGATGAAAGAGCCACATGCGGCTCCAGAGCCACAGATTGCTGACCCCTGGAGAAGGGGCGGGGCGGCGGCAGCTGCTGCCAGAGCGTGTTTGCAGCAGCTCCTCTTGGTTTTGTTTTATTTTATCAATTTTTAGTATACCCATTGGAGCCTTTTTATTTAAATAATATTTTTTTTGACTGACTCCTGGAGTAGACCTTTCTGTTTTCATCTGGCATAACATTTCCCTCCTTCACCTCTCTGGCTCCAAAAGATGTCATTTTGAAGCATCCGTTGTACTTCTGGGCAGCCTTTTCCCTTTAACTGGTGTTACAGTAGAAGGAACAGATTCGTCTGAACCGAGGAGGTCAGTGTAAGAAGTGAGTTGGGGCTGGGACACTATGCAGGAGAAATTCGGTTCACAATCCGTTGGCTCAATGGTGGTTGGTGATTGAAACACGTAAGGGAATATCTCTCCCACCACCTTGAGTCCAAAAGTAGTTCCATAGGTGGAAGGCGTAGACATTTTGGTGAGGCAGTAACTTTTAGTACTGTAAGGAGCCCCAGATTGCTCCTGAGTGAAGGAGTGGAACGTCTGCCAGTTTGAACTTGAGGTAACAGAATGTGAGGCAAGTGGCAGTTGGAACAGAGTTCCTTTCAGGTGGGGAGGGGGAGTAGAACGTCTAGCTATTAGCACCAGGGTGTGTTAATATACTGAATATGAATATACTGTATATTAAATATTAATGATCTGATGGTCATTTCGAAAAATCATTTCTTAGCGAGCACCTAGAAGCCAAGAGGAACGTACGTGCCAAATTTCAAGTTTGTAGGCTTTACAGTTCTGGAGATTTTGTGATGAGCAAATACAATGTGTGATTGGACAACATTACTCTGAAGGAATTGAAGGAGAATAAATACAGCACCCTCCGGCCACTTAGAAAAGGCCCACTTTTATTTATTTATTTTATTTATTTAATTGGACTTATATGCCGCCCTATCTCCACAGGCCTCAGGGCAGCTCACAACAATAAACAAAACAAACAAACTGCTAAAAACAAAGTCCATGATAAAATTGACAAAAAATCCAATAAAACTCCATTAAGTTCTATTAAAAACCCCATCAGTCTAGGGCGACTAGATGAAATAGCCACGTTTTCAGCCCACGGTGGAAGGAGCAAAGGTCCTTTTATGAATCAGCAACCATAATAATGAGGTGAACAAGCTTTCATTCTTCCAAACTAAACAATATGTGACTATCGATTTGATCAATGAAACTATCCTCCTCTTCCTCATACATATTTCCTTTTTCTTGCCACTTACGTTAGTAGCATCACCTCATGCCTCAGCTTCTCTTTCTGCCCCCACCGACTCGGCCCAAGTCAAGAGTTTCTGTATGGAATTTGGGATTCAGCTCCAAACCAGTTGAGACAGGATAGCAGTCTTCCAATATTTGAGGGGCTGCCACAAAGAGGAGGAAGGGGGTCAAGCTGTTTTCCAAAGCAACCGAAGGCCAGACAAGGAATAATGGATTCTCTTCACTAGACTAGCCAGGTCCAGTTCCTTCAACTGTTCATCATATGTTTTAGCCTCCAGTCCCCTCATCATCCTGGTTGCTCTTCTCTGCACTTTTTCTAGAGTCTCCACATCTTTTTTTATAGTGTGGTGACCAAAACTGGATGCAGTACTCTAGGTGTGGTCTTACTAAGGCTTTATAGAGTGGTATTAGTACCTCCCTTGATCTTGATTGTATCCCTCTGTTAATGCAAATTTGGAATTGAATTGGCTGTGGAAATGAAGCAGAAGACAGAGACCCTGCTAAACCATTGAGAGTTTATAACAAACTTGTTCCACCAACCAACAAACCAACCAATCAGAACACAGCTGGAAGGCAGCTTGGAGGTTTTCTAGTCCAACCCGGACTAGCAGGAGAACCTATACCACTTCAGACAAGTGATTGCCTAGTTTCTTCTTAAAAACCTCCACTAATGGAGCACCCATGATTTCTGGAGGCCAGCTGTTCCACTGGTTAATTGTCCTCACATCTATTCACCCGCTTGACATGACTTGCTCTGAAGGGTGGAAGATAGGATAGGATAGGACAGGACAGGACAGGACTGTGATGGTGAATCTATAGCATGCATGACACAGGTGACACACGGAACCATATATGTGGGCACACAAGCGTTGCCCTAGCTCAGCTCCAGCGTGCATGCGCACGCCAGCCAGCTGATTTTTGGGTCTTCCGGAACTCAAGAAACGGGCTGTTTCCGGCCTCCAGAGGGCTCTGGGGGGGTGGGGAAGGCTGTTTTTGCCCTCCCCAGGCTCCTAGAGAGCCTCTGGAGTCTGGGGAAGGCTAAAATGGGCCTACCAGGCCCACCAGGCCATTGTGTGCCAAAAGCAGGGGGGAGCGTGGGGTGGGGGAGGGGTCACGTGCGCATGCATGGTGGGGCGGGGCACATTGAATTATGGGTGTGGGCACACACACGCACGACTCCCCCCCCCGCACTCCCCCCTGCTTTTGGCATACGATGGCAAAAAGGTTAGCTATCCCTGGGATAGGATAAACAGAGTTGGAAGGGACCTTAGAGGTCTTCTAGTCCAACCCCCTGCTTAAGCAGAAAACACCACTTCAGACAAAAGGTTATCCAATCTCTTTTTAAAATCTTCCAGTGTCGGAGCCTTCACAACGTCTGAAGGGAAGCTGTTCCACTGATTAATTGTTCTCATCGTCAGGAAATTTCTCCTTAATTCCAGGTTGCTTCTCTCCTTGATTAGTTTCCAACCATTGTTTTTTGCCTTGCCTTCTGGTGCTTTGGAAAATAAGTCTTCTTTGCGGCAGCCCCCCAAATACAGGAACACCACTGACATGTTATTCCCTACTTCTTCTTTTATCTAGACTAGCCATACCCAGTTCCTGCAACCCTTCTTTGTATGTTTTAGTCTCTGATCATGGAGAGAGTTAAAAATAGATGTAATAGATGAGTTGCAGTAAATAAATAGTGGAAGAACTCTGGACTACAGTTTCTGACATTAAAGACTGAGCAAAAAAAGTTCTTGAGCTGCAAAAAGCCCAAAAAAGGAAATGTTGATCTGCTGATACATCGAAAATCACTCAAGGAAAGTAAAAAAAGGCACCAGAGAGCATGAAAAATTCAGCTCGAGATAACAGAAGGATCAAGAGTTGCAATTAAATATACAATTAGAAAACCGAGGAAAACTATCCAATGAGGAGGACAAGAGGTTTATTTAAGACAATGATACAAACCAGGAAAATGTTCATTCAAAGATAGGCACGATAAAAAGATAAAAAAGATGAACATTTTTTAGATCCCGAATTAATGATGCATGTGAAGATTTCATCATTGAACTCAAGACAGATACTCTGGAAGGTGAAGTTAAATGTGTCCTAAAAGAAATATTGCTAAGAACAAAACTCAGATATTCACGAAATGCCAGCAAAGCTGCTTAAGGAAGGAAGGAAGGAAGAAAGGAAGGAAGGAAGGAAGGGCAATAGCATTAGCAATAGCCGTTAGACTTATATACCACTTCACAGTGCTTTACAGCCTTCTCTAAGCAATCAGCCTATTGCCCCCAACAATCTGGGTCCTCATTTTACTGACCTCCGAAGGATGGAAGGCCGAGTCAACCTTGAGCCGGTCAGGATCAAACTCCTGGCAATGAGCAGAGTCAGTCTGCAGTACTGCATTCTAACCACTGCACCATCACAGCTGTAAATAAATTTATATTCTAATAAACATTTGTTGTGTGTTAGTGCTTAAGATTCTGAAATTTAGAGTTTAGCAATGACAACTATCCCATGCACAAAATAGATTCAGAAGATGCAAAGACCACCCCCCCCCAAAAAAATCACATCTAATGGTTGATGGAAAAGGCAGGGGAGAATTTTTAAAAATCTTCCTTGATTGTCTATGTGAACTACAATAAATTAGGAAAGCCTATTTTTTAAAAAAAAAAAAAAAAACCATGTCTACTGGGCCACCCAATCTGCCTATTAAAACAATGTCTATAACACCAGGAAGGGACATGGTAGCTCAGTGGCTAAGACGCTGAGCTTGTTGATCGAAAGGTTGGCAGTTCAGCGGTTCGAATCCCTGGTGCCGCGTAACGGGGTGAGCTCCCGTGATTTGTCCCAGCTTCTGCCAACCTAGCAGTTCGAAAGCAGGTAAAAAATGCAAGTGAAAAAATAGGGACCACCTTTGGTGGGAAGGGAACAGCGTTCCGTGCGCCTTTGCCGTTGAGTCATGCCGGCCACATGACCACGGAGACGTCTTCGGACAGCGCTGGCTCTTCAGCTTTGAAACAGAGATGAGCAGCGCCCCCTAGAGTCCGGAATGACTAGCACGCATGTGCAGGGGAACCTTTACCTTTACGTTAACACCTGGAAGCAACAATTGAAACGTATAATAAAACACTTAAATGGTTCAAAATTGGGGAAATAACATCCCAAAGTTGTTGGTTTTCTTGTATTTGATTTTTATGCAGAATCTAAAATGGGAAATGTTGGATTAAGAAAAATTGGAATTAAAAAGTTGCTGACAAGAAATTTCAACAGTATCTTCCTGGCTCCACTTAGATGACTGGAAGTGAGGGAGATCTAATTAATTGAACGAAGAAAGAGGTGGCTTATTCTGCAAAGCACCTGAGGGCAGGACAAGAAGTAACGGGAGGAAGCTCATTAAAGAGAGATGTTACCTAGAACTAAGGATATATTTCCTGACAATCAGAACAATTAATCAGCGAAACGGCTTGCCTCCGGAAGTGGTGGATGCTTCATCGCTGGAGGTTTTCAAGAAGAGGCTGGACAGCCGTTTATCGAGAATGGAATGGGCTCTCTTGCTCGAGCAGAGGTTGGTCTAGAAGACCTCCAAAATCTCTTCCGACGCTATTATTCTATGATCTAATGAATCTCGCATTGAAAGGGAAAGAAGATAGCACAAACACCAGTCTAATGTGAGACACCAGCATGTGTCTCAGACATTCAACAGGCACAGCCAACTCAAAGCAAAGAATTGGAGAAGTTGAAATAATAATAATAATAATTAATAATAATAATAATGAGCAATACCCAAAGGGCTACCCCGCTATTTAGAAATTCTAAATTTCCCAGACTTGAACATTTTGACTCAAAAAAAAAAAAAAACCACCTTACTCGGAACAGCTTACATCCGACGATACCTTAACAGTTCCTAGGTCCTTGGTTAGGACTCGAGCTGCTGAGCTATTAACCAGCCTCAAAGGCTGTGAATCTCATTAAAGATTAAATAATAATAATAATAATAATAATAATAATAATAATAATAATAATAAACCAACTTCATAGGTTCAAAAATTCAAAGGGATGATGATTTAAGCTTTGAAATAAAAGAGAGGTCCACCATTAGGGAGAAAGACCATAACAACAATATGAGTAGAGTAGAGTGGAGTGGAGTGGAATGGAATGGA
Source organism: Pantherophis guttatus (assembly GCF_029531705.1). The sequence continues at coordinate 17,743,944 of NW_026844099.1, forward strand.
ATGGAATGGAATAGAATAGAATAGAATAGAATAGAATAGAATAGAATAGAAATAGAAATAGAAATAGAAATAGAAATAGAATAATAGGAATAGAATAGAAATGGAATGGAATAGAATAGGAATAGAATAGAATAGAATAGAATAGAATAGAATAGAATAGAATAGAATAGAATAGAATAGAATAATAGGAATAGAATAGAAATGGAATGGAATAGAATAGAATAGAATAGAATAGAATAGAATAGAATAGAATAGAATAGAATAGAATAGAATAGAATAGAATAGAATAGAATAGGAGTAGACTGGAAGGAACCTTTGAGGTCCTTATGGGAAATAAAACATTTAGAGAGAAACTCAGAAAGTGAAGGTAATATACAGAACAAAAAAAGAAGTCTTAGAGAGCAGAAGAGAGGAGAGGGCAAAGTGGTAAAAAGGAATCAGTGAGTTAAGATTTATGGGAATATCTATAATTGTGTAATTGGATACATCACTATGAAACAGACGCTTTAAATGATTGAATATATATAACTGTTTTATTGTATAATGTACTTTTTTTGTTGTGCTTTGTTATATATGTTTTGTGTGTGTTGTATTTATTTGTTAATGAAGTTTATAAATTTTTATAAAAAAAAGAATAGAATAGAATAGAATAGAATAGAATAGAATAGAATAGAATAGAATAGAATAGAATAGAATAGAATAGGAGTAGACTGGAAGGAACCTTTGAGGTCTTCTAGTCCAGCTCCCTGCTCAAGTAGGAGAACCTATGCCATTTCAGGTAAATGATTGTCTAGAGCAGTGTTTCCTAACCTCGACCCTTTGAAGATGTATGGACTTCAACTCCCAGAATTCCTCAACCAGCCATACTGTCTGGGGAATTCTGGGAGTTGAAGTCCATGCATCTTAAAATAGCCAAGGTTGGGAAACACTGGCCTAGAGACTCTAGACCTGTGATGGTGAACCTATGGCATGTGTGCTGCAGGTGGCACACAACGCCCTCTGTGTGGGCACGTGAGCCATCACCCCAGTTCAGCTCCGCCACATGTGCGCACGTGCCTCCCACCAGCCAGCTGGTCAGCGGGTCTCTGCTGTGCATGCATAGGGATGGGGTGCATGCAGGGGGCGCGCACACATGCGTGGGGGTGGAGCGTGCATGCATGGGGGGATGGGACAAGTGCAGAGGGGTGCACATCCATGGGGTGGAGCGTATGCAGGGAGCCATGCACGCATGCACGGGGGTGGGGCGCATCCGCAGGGGCCGCACGCACCTTGCATTTTGGGGGGTTGGGGGCATGCACGCACTTTGGGCACTCAGTCCGGAAAAGGTTAGCCATCACTGCTCTAGACTCTTCCTAAAAACCTCCACAAATGGAGTGCCCAGGATTTCTGGTGGCAAGCTGTTCCACTTGTTAATTGTCCGCACTGTTAGGAAATTTCTCCTTAATTCCAGGTTGCTTCTCTCCTTGATTAGTTTCCATCCATTGTTTCTTGTCTTACCCTCTTCTGTGTGGCAGCCCTTGGAATTGGAATACTGCTATCATATCACCCCTAATTCTTCTTTTTTTAGACTAGCCAAACCCAAAAATCCTGCAGCCGTTCTTATGTTTTAGTCTCCAGGCCTTTGATCATCTTAGTTGCTCTTCTCTGAACTTTTTCCAAAGCCTCACCATCTTTTTCTAGTAGGGTGACCCAAATTGGTTGCAGTATCCTAGATGTGACCTTACTAGAGGTTTATAAAGCGGTTTTGTAAAACAGATCTAGATAAATGATGGACGCCCAGAAACATTACACCGACAACACAAGTCCGCATTGTTAAGCCATGTTTCTCCCAAGTGTTTCTACCAAGAGCCTTGGTAGTACAGTGGTCTAAAGCACCCTGTTATTAAGACCAGCTGCCTGCAATTACTGCAGGCTCGAATCTCGCCAGGCTCAAGGTTGACTCAGCCTTCCATCCTTTCTAAGGTAGGTAAAATGAGGATCCGGATTGTGGGGGCAATAAGCTGACTTTGTATAAATATACAAAAGAATGAAGGCTATTGCTTAACGCATTGTAAGCCGCCCTGAGTCTCCGGAGAAGGGCGGCATATAAATCAATTTTTTTAAAAAAAAAAAAGTGTAGCAGCTGCGAAAGCTGGGTATCAGGAAGAAGGTTTGATGCCTTTTAACAGTGTTTCTGGAGAAAACTGTGGAAAAGATCCAGAGACGGGGGGTGGAGGGAAGTAATTCAATAGTAGTTGAAATAAAATCAGGTTTCTCACTAGAAGCACTGCTAATTAACTGACTGATTGATTATGTGCCATCAAGTTTATCCACCTTCCTGCTGTTAGTCCTGCTCTTTTCTTTCCTTTCCACCTTTCCCAGCATTAACGCTTCCTCCAGAGATTTGGGTCTTCTTATGATGTTCATGAAGTACGATCATTTGAAGTTGATCATTTATGCCACAAGTCAAAACTCGGGGCCAATTTGTTCAATGATCCATTCATTTATTTTCTTGGCTGCCTACGATACTCTCAGGAGTTTTCTCCCACCCTAACATTCAAAACCATCAATATTCTTTCTATTCTGCTTTTTTCAGAGGGCAAACTTACTTCTATAGAGTGTCCAGGAAATACAATTGTTTGCACTGTTGTGGTCTTCGTAGGCATAGAAACGTGATGGCATCTAAGTATGTTTCCCAAGATACTCTACCTAACGTGCAGTGTATTTCTTGATGGCTTGTTCTATCTATGTGCTGTTCGGTTGAACCTAAAAAACAGAAGCCATCTATCACCTAGAATAATGGGGATGGAAATGACCTTGGAGATCTTCTAGTCCAACCCCCTGCTTAGGCAGGAAACTCTATAGCATTTCAGACAAATGGTTATCCAATCTCTTCTTTAAAACTTCCAGTGTTGGAGCATTTACAACTTCTGGAGGCAAGTTGTTCCACTGATTAATTGTTCTAACTGTCAGGAAATTTCTCCTTAGTTCCAGGTTGCTTCTCTCCTTGATGAGTTTCCATCCGTTGCTTCTTGTCCTGCCTTCAGGTGCTTTGGAGAATAGCTTGACTCCCTCTTCTTTGTGGCAGCCCCTGAGATATTGGAAGACTGCTATCATGTCTCCCCGGTCCTTTTTTTCATTAAACTAGACATACCCAGTTCCTGCAACCGTTCTTCATATGTTTTAGCTTCCAGTCCCCTAATCCACTTTGTTGCTCTTCTCTGCACTTTTTCTAGAGGCTCCACATCTTTTTTACATCATGTCAACCAAAACTGAGTGCAGAATTCCAAGCGTGGAATTCTTACCAAGGCCTTAGGACGTGGCATTAACATTTCACATGATCTTGATTCTATCCCTCTGTTTATGTAGCCCAGAACTGTGTTGGCTTTTTTGGCAGCTGCTGCACACGGCTGGCTCCTATTTAAATGATATTGCTGTGTCCTTTATCAGACCAACTGGAGGTTGGAACCTCCTCCTGAGTTCAAAGATTTTGAAAGACTTCTCCTGCTTTCCCATATCGGTTTCCATCTTCTGTGACTTTACGGATGTTGTAAAGTCTTGAACATTGCTTGGCTCTTCTAACAGCTCTCTGAAATTGGATTTCAGAAACCGATAAATACCATTACAACACTCTGGAACTCTGAAAGATCATCTGGCACTATCATCATCATCATCATCATCATCATCATCATCATCATCATCATTCTACTGTTGTCTATCCACTGCAGGATGAAGATTTCTTCTGCATGTTTCCAACCCATACGGTCCTGAGCTTTCCTTTTGCCAGTTGGGCTCGCCATACTTGCTGATATTGTCACTCCATCTTGTTTTAGGTCTCTTTCGTGGACACTTTTGATCAAGTGGGATCCATTCTATGACCGCCTTGGTCCACCTTCCCTCAGTTCTTCTTGCTCTGTGACCAGCCCATTTCCATTCTTTTACTCTCTTGATGGCATCATAGACATTTGTTTGTTCTCTAATCCATGTGCAGGTCTTTCTATATTGTCTTGCAATGCTGAGCATGTATGTGTAGGAAGTTAGCACCCACCCCTTTCCTAGAGGAATGAAATATTTTGGGAAATATTAAAAAGGCAAAATATTATATTTCCCTGGATGAGAAATGGAGAAGCATGTTTTAAAGACGAAGTAGCTCCCATCTTCCTGTCCTCCACCCTTTGTCAATGGGCCAGAGGCAGAAACTCAATTCCCTCCCATCTTTGTCAATGGACCATCATCTGCAACACAATAGGACCCATCTAGCAACAGAAACTAACACAATAGGACCCATCTAGCAACAGAAACTCACCACATGGCACCTGGGAAGATTACATCAGCCAGCAAGGCTAGCTAAGACCCCCACTGTCAGGTGTGCTTCCTTCAAAGTCCAGGAAAGAATGACCCAAACTCCATGTTTTATAGAGAAAGGTACTTTTACTAGAAATGAAGTGAATGCAACCTAGGAAAAGCTGAAATTAAAGCAATAGGCACGAAAAGTGCATATAGAAAGCATCCCCTCCCACTGTCCATCATAAATCATCCAATCCAAAGGTCTCCCAGGGTCAGGTGGAAGCACGTCTGGCAGCGTCATCAATCAGGAATGCCACGGTTGACCCGATAGCAACTTCAAAGATTCAGTTTCGTTTCTTCCTCCAGCACACTTCCCCCCCACAGGCCCCCTAGCTCTCCCCCCTCCCGGTTCTTATGGCAGCCAAAGCAGTGAAAGCGGTGGCTGACACCCACCCCCTGGGAGTCTGACAACCAATCGGGATACTCTTTCGAGGCCCCAGGAAGTTCAAAGCCAGAGAGAGCATAAAACTCAGGGACTCGCTGCATCTCGGCCCTTTTTTCTGTTCAGGAACTCAAACCATGTAATCCTGTCCACCATTAAACCATCTTTCCAAGCAGTCTCCATGTTTCCAGTGTCTTTTTCCCCACTTGGAGCTGAACCCAGAAGGGTATTTCTTCTAACATATGTTTCCATGGCTCTTTGTGACGCATAGCTTTTGTACTGATTATGAGGTTATGTCCATGTTTCACAGGCATATTTTTTTATTTATATATTGTTCTGACCTAGGCTTCACAAAAGCATGAAGCAGACTCCTTGTTCCGACAAAACCCCTTTTGATTAAGCTAATGTGAATTCCTCTCATTCGCATCCAGAAAAGTCCTGGCAAACAGTCTTTCCAGGGTGAATTTACAACCACAGACCTTATCAGGCTTGGAGAGCTGCCAGGCCGATATCTTAGAAACTTGCAATGCTGTATAAGATAATACTTGGCAAGGAGTCTCTGAGAGTCACAGATCTTCACACTAATGAAATGAATTAATTGTCTCCTGCAAACTCCACTCCCCTTTCACTCCTCTTTATTCCCTATGGGAGGGGCCATTCACCGGCCACCTGTGCCTTTACTCCTGAGTCGGCCCTTGTTCCTTAACTGTTCCCTTCTCCTGGCAGCTCTGCGCATGCGCACGTCGGGAACAGGCTCCAGCTGTTCTTCTGCCCCACTGATGTCCGACTCCAAAGGAAGATGATAACTGTCAGGTGGCCCTGGTCCCATCTCTGCCTCCAACGCAGAACCCTCATCAAAGTCTTCCCCAGACTCCAGGACTGGCCCATGTTCCTCCCCAATCTCCTCACTGTCCGAATCTGCCGCCAGCTTTGCTGGCTGTTGGTGGGCCACAACATATATTTTCATATTACATACATCGGTGCTTAGTGAACAACTTATTGTCTGCATCATTTTATTTATATATAATAATACTTTTCCCTCTCCTAATTTCTACCTCTATTGTCCAACTATTTGTAAAATGAGTCCGATGTTCAAAAATATTCTTGTCTTCTTTTTCTTTTAATTTTAGTGTCAACCTCTTCATTTCTGTACAATCTAAAAAAAAAAATTAATTACATCTTCTTCTGTTGGTGTTTCCTCATTTTTCCAGTACTGTGCATATACAATTCTTGCTGCTGTCAAAACATGTAATATTAAATGTAGATTCCCTTTTCTGGCATTATGCCTAACAAAAATATTTCTGCCTTATAGTCTACAGTATATGCTGCTTTATCATTTTTTCTAACCATGTATGTACTTTTGTCCAGTATTTCTTTGCTTTTTCACATGTCCACCACATGTGATAGTATGTACCCGGCACCAGCATATTTTAAGAGCAGGTAGCACACACCGATCGAAATATTTTCTCTTCAGGCATAAGGGGAAAGTTGTTCCTGAAAATTATGCTTAGCTTGCAGAATGCTTGCCAACCACATTTTAAGATGCTGGCACTATATCATGAATAATTACGTATTTTCTAACCATGTGGCTTTTGTGGTGGAAAACGCAAGAGTGGTTTCCCATAGCCTTCCCCCACACAATATGAATGGTCACCTTTGCAGTTGTCACCAAAGTGGTCATCAGCCTCTACCTTGATGAGACTTCTGCTTGAGTTATTTGAGCAGCTTGGGTGACCTTCATGTTTTGGGTGACCCTGCTTCTTGGCCTCCACTCCCAACATTTTTCACTCATCCTCCCACCCAGTGCTGAAATCCAAATTTTTTTACTACCAGTTCTGTGGGCATGGCAAGAGAAGGATACTGCAAAATCTCCATTCCCTCTCCACTCCAGGGGAAGGATACTGCAAAATCTCCATTCCCTCCCCACTCGGGGAAGGATACTGTAAAATCTCCATTCCCTCCCCACTCCAGGGGAAGGATACTGCAAAATCTCCATTCCCTCCCCACTCCAGGGGAAGGATACTCCAAAATCTCCATTCCCTCTCCACTCCTGGGGGAAGGATACTGCAAAATCCCCATTCCCTCCCCACTCCAGGGGAAGGATACTGCAAAATCTCCATTCCCCTCCCCACTCCAGGGGAAGGATACTGCAAAATCTCCATTCCCTCCCCACTCTGGGGCCAGTATTTGCCGGTTCTCCGAACTGCTCAAAATTTCCGCTGCCGGTTCTCCAGAACTTGTCAGAACCCGTGCTCCCACCCACCCCCATCAACCCTGCCAGAATAAGAATTGAGACAACTCTTAGACCAGATTGAGAAAGCCAAAGGACCCTCAAAAGGAAGTCAGTATGCATTTCATTAGTTACAGAGAGGCTTTAAACTGTGTCAATCACATCAACCTGTTAAATGGGGTTAGAAAAATGAGAAAGCCAGAATAACCCATTGTCATCATGCAAAATCTATATGTGGTGTGGAGGAAATAGGGAATGGCCTTGGGGGATAGCTGGAAGATCCGTTACCAAGGCAATGATGACACAAGCGAGGCTTCCTTCTGAAAACCCATTGAGTAAATGTGTCAGGTGGGCCCTTCCCTTATTCACACAGAGATAAAGTGAAGGAACGGGAAAGCACCTTCAGGCTCGGTTGCTGTAGCTGTTCTAATAAATAGCCAAAGCACTTAGACTTACATTCCACTTCACAGTGATTGACAGCCCTCTCTAAGTGGTTTACAAAGTCAGCATATCACCCTCAACAACCTGGGTCCTCATTTTACCAACGTTGGAAGGATGAGTCAACCTTGAGTCAGTCAGGATCAAACTCCTTGCATTCTAACCACTCTGCCACCAGATATAGAATAGGCGATGATAGATAGATAGGTAGATAGATAGGTAGGTACATAGATAGATAGATGATAGATAGATAGATAGATAGATAGATAGATAGATAGATAGATAGACAGACAGACAAATAGATATAGACAGGCAGACAGACAAGACAGAGAGGCAGGCAGGCAGGCAGACTGATTGACTGACTGACTGACTGACAGACAGACAGACAGACAGACAGACAGACAGACGGGTAGAGCAATAGCAATAGGACTTATATACCACATCACAGTGCCTTACAGCCCTCTCTAAGTGGTTTACAGAGTCAGCCTGTTGCCCCCAACAATCTGGGTCCTCATTTTACTCACCTCAGAAGGATGGAAGGCTGAGTCAACCTTGAACCGATCAGAATTGAACTGCTGGTAGTGGGCAGAGTTTGCCTGCAATACTGCATTCTAACCACTGAGCACGATGGAAGGAAGGAAGGAAGGAAGGAAGGAAGGAAGGAAGGAAGGGCAATAGCACTTACACCTATATACCGCTTCACAGTGCTTTTACAGCCCTCTCTAAGCGGTTTCCAGAGTCAGCCTATGGCCCCCAACAATCTGGGTCCTCATTTTACTGACCTTGGAAGGATGAAAGGCTGAGTCAACCTTGAGTTGGTCAGGATCGAACTCTTGGCAGTGAGCAGAATCAGTCTGCAATACTGCATTCTAACCACTGCACCACCATGGCTAAAACTGGTTTTAGACTATATGGCAAAGGTTCCTTGGTCTGGTCTACCCTCTGAATCTGAGAATAGTCAGGAAGTCACAGAAGAGACAGAACATGGCAGAAGAGACCGGTTCCAGTTAGCAAAAGAGAGTGACAAGGTTGTATACTCTACCCTTATTATTTCCGCCTGCCTGCTGATTATATATTGAAAGAATCTTCTTCTTTCTTTCCTTCCTTCCTTCCTTCCTCCCTCCCTCCCTCCCTCCCTTTCTTCTTTCCTTCCTTCTCCTCTCTCCCTCTCTTCCTTCCTTTGTTCCTTCTGATTTTCTCCTGTTTGCAAATGTATCAAGTTCAATTGATCAACACTGACATTCTTTGTTTCAAAATGGGGGGGGGGGAGGGCAGGCAAATCCATGCACATGTTTGTATTTTGATGCAACCTTCTTCCAAGAAGTTCCAATTTCTTCCTCATCCCTGAAGCTGGTGCTGGTGTGAAAAAATGCCCCAAATATGTCCCCACCATCTCTGCCCACCCCCCACCCCCCGTTTTAATATCAAGAAATGCGAAGGCGCTTTCCAAGGCCTGCAATACTGCATTCTAACCACTGCACACCAATGAAGGAAGGAAAGAATAAGGAAGAGCAATAGCACTTAGACTTATATACCGCTTAACAGTGCTTTTGCAGCCCTCTCTAAGCGGTTTGCAATCAGCTTATTTCCCCCAACAATCTGGATCCTCATTTTAGTGACCTTGATGGAAGGCCAAGTCAACCTTGAGCCAGTCATAATCGAACTGCTGGCAGTGGACAGAGTCTGCCTGCAATACTGCGTTCTAACCACGGCGCATGATGGAAGGAAGGAAGGAAGGGGAAGGGAAGGGAAGGAAGGAAGGAAGGGCTAAAAAGGAAGGAAGGAAGAGCTAAGGAGGAAGGAAGGAAAAGCTAAGAAGGGAGGGGAGGAAGGAAAGAAGGAAGAGCTAAGGAGGGAGGGGGAGGGAGGAAGGGAGGAAGGAAGGGCTAAGAAGGAAGGAAGGAAGAGCTAAGGAGGAAGGAAGGGAGGGAAGAAGGGTGGAGGAAGGAAGTAAAGAAGGAAAGAAAAAAGGAAGTGAAATAGCAATAGCCCTTAGACTTACATAACGCTTCACAGTGCCCTCTCTAAGTGGTTTACAGAGTCAGTCTCTTGCCCCCAACAATCTGGGTCCTCATTTTACCCATCTCAGAAAGACGGAAGGCTGAGTCAACCTTGAGCTGGTCAGGATTGAACTGCTGGCAATGGGCAGAGTTAGTCTGCAAGCCTGCATATTCTAACCACAGCACACCATGGAAGGAAGGAAGGAAGGAAGGAAGGAAGGAAGGAAGGAAGGAAGGAAGGAAGGAAGGAAGGAAGGAAGGAAGGAAGGAAGGGCAACAGAAATAGAAATAGCCCTTAGACTTATATAACGCTTCACAGTGCCCTCTCTAAGCGGTTTACAGAGTCAGCCTCTTGCCCCAACAATCTGAGTCCTCATTTTACCCACCTCGGAAGGAGGGAAGGCTGAGTCAACCTTGAAGATCAAACTCCTGGCAGTGAGCCGAATTTGCCTGCAATACTGCATTCTAACACCGCGTCACCACAATGTTGCAGTCGTCATGACAAATGTAAGCACTGTGTGGCTACCACCCACCAAATATTAACCAGCTCACAAAGGGATTAAATAGAACGTTGCAAAGGTGTTCCTTGCTACCTACGAATCAAGTAAGAAGGAGCTCTGGTGGCTCAGCAGACTAAAGCACTGTTATTAACATCTGCTGCCTGCAATTACTGCAAGTTCAAATCTCACCAGGCTCAAGGTCGACTCAGCCTTCCATCCTTTCTAAGGTAGGTAAAATGAGCACCCAGATTATGGGGGCAATAAACTGACTTTGTATGAATATACAAAAGTATGAAGGCTATTGCTTAACGCATTGTAAGCCGCCCTGAGTCTCCGGAGAAGGGAGGCATATAAATCAAGTTTTAAAAAAAGAAAAAGAATCCGCACTTTTACAGAGTTGGGGGGGGGGGGAGGGGAAAACAGCCCCCTTCCAAAGAGGCTAAACATCCATCTCCCATGTCCACTTTTTTTAATTATTTTTTTTTTATTTTACTAATCCAAAGCATCTTTCTTCTGTCAGGAATTAATTTAGGTCCGTTCTTTCCCGACTATCGTATTATTGAACTTGAGCCCTGCTTGAATTGATGTCTATGGCCATGACACCCAAAATTAAAATGAAACCTACAACGCCGTTTGCATTCAGCTGCCAAGCTTTTCCCAGGCTCTTCGAGGCAGCCATAATTTGTTTCCCTGACTTGGTAACCCCGAATAGCACTTCCATTAAGAGCTCCTGGCCAAGCATTCTGCCTGCTCAGATGTTTCTACAAGTTGCTGACTGGGAGATTCTTCCAGCTACCGGAACTGCTGGACGAAGCCTCAAAGTGGAAATAAAACCAAGTGATGCGCTCAAAGGAAAGTGTCTGCATTCATTCTTTTGACATCACCCAGGTGATGGGGTGACAGTCATTCTCTCCTCCTTGTTGTTTTATTTTGACAATCACGATTTTGGAGGATGCTACAAGATGCCAGAAGTCACCGTGGGCATCCTGCCTTGAAGATCTGTGTGCAATGAATAGATGCCTCCTATTTCTATGAATCCACTTGGCCATAACTGATATGATCATGGGAATAATTCTTCTTCTTCTTCTTCTTCTTCTTCTTCTTCTTCTTCTTCTTCTTCTTCTTCTTCTTCTTCTTCTTCTTCCTCTTCCTTCTTCTCCTTCTCCTTCTCTTCCTCCTCTTCCCTTCTTCTTCTTCTCTTTTCTCCTTCTCTTCCTCCTCTTTTCTTCTTCTTCTTCTTTTTCTTCTTCTTCTTCTTCTTCTTCTTCTTCTTCTTCTTCTTCTCCTCCTCCTCCTCCTCCTCCTCCTCCTTCTCTTCCTCTTCCTCCCCTTCCCTTCTTCTTCTTCTCCTTCTCCTTCTCTTCCTTCTCTTCCCTTCTTCTTCTTCTTCTCTTTCTCCTTCTCTTCCTCCTCTTCCTCCTCCTCCTCCTCGAGTTAGTATGGAGTGTGTCTATGGGGTTCACTTTTAGAAATCAGAGTTCTGATCCTCTGAGTTTTGCATGAAAACTCAACACTGCAGTGAATTCTATACTTGTTTACTTTCTGCTTTAATCAGAACAGAGCTGGAAGGGACTTTGGAGATCTTCTAGTCCAACTCCCTGCTCAAGCAGGAGACCTTATATCATTCCAGACAGATGGCTATTCAACCTTTTCTTAAAAAGATCCAGAGATGGAGCTTCTGAAGGAAAATTGTTCCATGGGTTAGAATAGAATTGAGCTGGAAGGGACCATGGAGATCTTCTAGTCCAGCCCCATGCTCAAGCAGGAGAACCTATACTATTTCAGACAAGTGGTTCACCAGTCTCTTCTCAAAAACCTCCAGTGATGAAGCGCCCATGATTTCTGGTGGCAAGCTGTTCCACTGGTTAATTGTCCTCACTGTTAGGAAGTTTCTCCTTAATTCCAGGTTGCTTCTCTCTTTGATCAGTTTCCATCCATTGTTCCTTGTTCTGCCCTCTGGTGCCTTGGAGAATAATTTGTCCCCCTCTTCTTTGGGGCAGCCCCTCAAATACTGGAATACTTCTATCATGTCGTCCCTAATCCTTCTTTTCTTTAGACCAGCCAAACCCAAAATCTGCAGCCATTCTTCCTATGTTTTAGTCTCCAGGCCTTTGATTGCTCTTAGTTGCAGCTAAGAGCATCTTAGTCGATCATCTCTGAACTTTTTCCAATGTTTCAACATCTTTAGTATGGTGACCAAAATTAGTTGCAGTATTCTAAGTGTGGTCTTAATTGTGTGGTTAATTGTTTTTCAATGTCAGGAAGTTCCTCCTTAATTCCAGTCTGCTTCTCTCCTTGGTTAGTTTCCATCCGTCGTTTCTTGCCTTTGTCTTCTGGTGCTTTGGAAAATAAATTGACCCTTCACCTTTGTGGCAGCCCCTCCTCTTTTTCACCAGTTATGGCATTTCATTTTTCAATATTTCCCCACAACGTGGTTGCATTTTTCAGGACTCTTTAGTTAACAATCCACCTGAAGTCCTGTTAAGAACACTCAGTTGCTGTTTACTTTTCCTGACTCTTCCCCACTCCTATTTCAACCCAATCGAGCAAAGTTGTTCTTTGATTGATTTTAGCTCTGAGTAATTAGCCTTTTAAAAGCCCAAAGTATATATGTTTCTTGTTTGGGCTGTCTTAAACTTGCAGAAAATGAATGTGTGGCCATTAATGGTGTGGCAACCCAGCAATCACTAATGATTCACTGATCAATTCATCTTTGCCTGCCAGGTTGAAAACAGAATTACACTTCACAGAGGAAAGAAATATTTTGGGCAAAGGGGAGAAAACAATTATCTCGCCTCTCTTACAAACTCCCTACTAATTGTCAGATTTGGTCAAAAGGGAAATTTCAAAGTGAGGTCTGACAACCCAGCGCTCTCAGGACATCGGAGGAGAAGCAGCCACATTCTGAATTATTGTCCTTTCTTCCAAAAAATGGAAGATCAGCTACACAGAAATCTGCAATTCACCTTGCTTTGCCTCTGGGTTCTGGACCACTTGAAGCTTCCAATGGACTGCCCCATGCAGACTACATTGAATTAAGAGCCATGGTGGCACAGTGGTTAGAATGCAGTATTGCAGGTTAATTCTGCCAATTGCCAGCAGTTCGATTTAAGCAGTTGACTCAGCTTCCATCCTTCCAAGTCAAATTCAAATCATTATTGTCAGTGCACAACATATGTACAATGAGATTGGTTGAGCTCCCTCAGTGCACCCACCCCCCAACACAATACAACTCACAGTGAAGACAGAAAATCCCTAACCCAGGTGTCAGCAACCTGCGGCTCCGGAGCTGCATGCAGCTCTTTGGGCCCTCTGCTGTGGCTCCTTGTTGGGTGATCCCACCACTGGCTGGGCCCACCCCTCGCCCTCCCCTCCCAGTCACTCCTTGCCTAGCCTGAAAAAGTAAGGGCGACAGCGGGTGATGGAGAAGCGGCTGGGACAGAGACAGAGAGATAGAGAGAGAGGGGGAGAGAGAAAGACATAGATACAGAGAGGGAGTCGTGTGACTGGTGGAAGTGAGTGACATCAAGTTAGCCACGCCCACCAAGGTTTTGTGGTTCCCAGTGTTTTCTTCTCTGTGGGAAATGGGTCCAAATGGCTCTCTGAGCGTTTAAGGTTGCAGACCCCTGCCCTAACCCAATAAATCATATTAACAAAACACCCAGTCCTATTGCACCAGTGTGAACATGTTACTCATTGCACCGGCCCTGCAGTCCATCATACTACATAGTTATGATGTTATTTCTCATTCAGGAGTCTAACAGCCCATGAATAAGGTTGGTAAAATGAGGACCTAGATTGTTGGGGCAAGGGGCTGACCCTGTAAACCGCTTAGAGAGGGCTGTAAAGCACTACAAAGCGGTATATAAGTCTACGTGCTGTTGCTATTGCTCTTCCTTTTCCCCTTCCTTCCTTCCTTCCTTCCTTCCTTCCTTCCTTCCTTCCTTCCTTCCTTCCTTCCTTGGTGTGCAGTGGTTAGAATGCAGTATTGCAGGCTACTTCTGCTGACTGCCACCTGCCTGCAATTTGGCAGTTTAAATCTCACCAGGCTCAAGGTGGACTCAGCCTTCCATCCTTCTGAGGTGGGTAAAAGGAGGACCCAGATTGTTGGAGGCAACAGGCTGACTCTTAGAGAGGGCTGTGAAGCACTGTGAAGCAGTATATAAGTCTAAGGGCTATTGCTATCCTTTTAGAGGGTCATTGAAGCACTTGGAGGTTTACCTGTGTCCTCAGGGTCACCTGAGATGTGCTCCTGGTTCCTTAATCTGCCATTTTTCTTCTGGAAATCCATTCCTACTCCCCACACCATTCAAAGGGTGTTCCTCCCAAATTGTATAGCTAAAAGTCTGTAGAGATTCTCAGTCATCCAAGTCATGGTTGTCCCAAAGGGGCTTTTTTTCAGGAGGCAACTGTTTTTTCTGGTTTTTTTTTTTCTTATTTTTTCTTTTGAAGACATTTCACTTCTCATCCAAAAAGCTTCTTCAACTCTGACAGGATGGTGGTGATCCTGAGGACACAGATAAACCTCCAAGTGGCCTCAACGACTCTCTTAAAAAGGAGCAAGTGACCAGCCGTCTGCAAGGAATATAAATCTTTCCATTCCCCACGATCCTGTTAGAGCTGAAGAAGCTTCTTGGATGTGAAGCGAAACGTCTTCAAAAGAAGAAAAAACAAGAAAGTCCAGTTTGCCTCCTGAAAAAGCACCTGGGATAACAGTTCTCCAAAAAGTTATCATTGGGTCCAAGGACAACTTCTTGAGGAAGGAACATACCGCCCAATTCTTTGATGACTGAGGCAACTCAGCAAGATGGTCACTGCTGAAGAGATCTAAGCCCTGGTCATTTCCCTGGCCACTTTCATGACTCAGGAGGGACCCTGATTCTCCACACAGATGGCTAAACTAACAGTGCAGAGAACCCTGTCATGGTTCAACCCAGATAACACCTCGAGAACATCTGCCCTTTGGAAGAACAATCACTTCGATCTATGTGAGGCCACGTTCCTCAAAGCAATTGGAGCTGGGGTGTTGGGTGGTACTTGATGATGGGGCAATGAGGTCCAGAATTATTTTAGGAGCTCCTTTGATAATTGTAGGTTATGAGAAGTGCAAAATCCAAGTTAAAACATCCCCTGGAGCTGATTGTCCAGCCCCTGTTGGAACTTACCCAAGAAAGTCCCATTAACTGGCTTGAGTTAATTTTAAATTGATTTTAAATTGGGTTATTTTAATTTACGGCCAATAATATTTAATTATTTTAAATTGTTTTTAAATTTTGTATGTATTGTTTTTTATTCTGGCTGTTCACCGCCCTGAGTCCTATTCTGGAGAAGGGCGGTATAGAAATTTAAATAATAAATAAATAAATAAATAAATAAAGGTGGTTTTTCAAGAGGCAACTGGACTTTCTTGTTTTTGTTGTGGCCTGTCGGCTGCCGGCCCCTCCAGCAGCTGAATCAGAGGAGGAGGAGGAGGAGGAGGCATGGGAGTCAGGGTCAGCATCAAGGCAATCTGAGAGCTCCAAGGGGGAAGAGGGAATGGAGCTGTGTGTGTGTGTGTGAGAGAGAGAGAGAGAGAGGGAGGGAGGGAGGGAGGGAGAGAGAGAGAGAGGGAGAGAGAGAGAGAGAGAGGGAGGGAGGGAGGGAGGGAGAGAGAGAGAGGGAGGGAGGGGGAGAGAGAGAGAGAGAGGGAGGGAGGGAGGAGGGAGAGAGAGGGAGGGAGGAGAGAGAGAGGGGGGAGAGAGAGAGAGAGGGAGGAAGGGAGAGAGAGAGAGAGGGAGGGAGAGAGAGAGAGAGAGAGAGGGAGGGAGGGAAGGAGAGAGAGAGAGTGGGGAGAGAGAGAGAGAGAGAGACAGAGACAGAGACAGAGACAGAGGCGGAGCCTGAGCCGTCCTTCAGCCCTCAGATGGAGAGTCAACAGCCCCCAGGTCTGGAGGTGGCTGATGAGGAAGAGGAGGAACAGCTGGGTCCAGTGCCTGATGCGCAGAAGGCAGAGGAGAGGAGAACAATGGAAATCTATGGGCCGGTCCTTGGGACGGAAGAGCCACCGCTGCTAGCGAAGCCCCACCCTAGCTCTGGGGATAAAAGGCAGGGGACGGAGATGAACAGATGTGGCAGACAACTATTTATCTCCCTGCCGGATGGACTTGTTAGCCTGCGTTGAGAGAGAACTTGGCAAGCTACGGTAAGTCTGAAAGTTCAAAAATAAGAGCTCATCTGGTAAATACAAAAACGCAGTGACACTTATTCCATATCCTACATCCCAGAAAAGAAGGAGCAACTCTTGACATTTGTTTCTGGGGCAGCCTTTAAATATTTAGAGTTCTAACCAGGGGTGAAATGCTCCTGGTTTGGACCGGATCGCCCGATCCGGTAGCGAGCGTTGCGGGTGGTTCGGAGAACCGTTAGCGATCCTGGTGCGAGGCTCCGCCCACCCGCCTGGTTGTTCCCTCTACACATGCAGGGGTCCATGCCAGAACCGGTAATTAAAAATGCTTTAAAAAGTTTTTTTTTTTAAAGGTTCTGACATTGCTCAGCTGATTGTCGGAACTTTTTTTTTTTTTTTACTTTTTAGGAATTTTTTTACTACCGGCTCGGGCAAATAGGTAGTAAAAAATTGCTTTAAAAAAGTTTTTTAAAAAAGGCTCTGATGATCACAGCTGTGCCACACGGTCATCAGAGCCTTTTTTTTTTCTTTTTTAAAGCATTTTTTAAACACCTATTTGCCCGAGCCAGTAATAAAAAAACACTTTTAAAAGGTTTTTTAAAAAAGGCTCCGAGGATCACAGCTGTGGCGCATGATTGTTGGAACCTTTTTTTTATGGCGGTGGGCTGGGGGGG